>JAMXBD010004153.1:0-81302 GCA_024138025.1 Combretum micranthum
CTTATAGAGGCATTGAGGTAGATATTCCTAAGATTTAAACTATCACTAAGCTTCTCCACCTCCCCCTCAACCCAACCCCCCCTCTTCCATGTCAAAGCATCCATAGTTTTCTTAGGGCATGCTAGATTTTATAGAGGTTATAAAAGACATTTCAAAAATAGTTAGGCCTTTAACTAGGTTTCCTAAGATAGATGTCCCTTTTGAGTTTACAAAGGAGTGCTTGGAAGCATTTAATCAATTAAAGGATAAACTAACCAATGCACCCATAATGGTTGGACTCGATTGGAATTTCCCTTTTGAAGTCATGAGTGATGTGAGTGATTTTGTTATAGGTGTAGTGTTAAGACAATGAAGGGAAAAACACTTCTAACCAGTTTTCTATGCTACTTATACCTTAATTAATGCATTGGAGAATTATACTACTATCGAGAAGGAGTTATGATACGCTTCTCACACCAAGAGTGATGTAATCCAACTAGTTTTGAGATATTCTTGTATTTGATTTGCAAAGAAAATAAATGATATGGACGATGTTATTAATGGATATGACACACCGATAACAACTCAAACTACACTCTCGCTCTCTTGATATTACGTATAGGATTGATCAATTGGTTGCTTGTCATAATCAAATAAGAACTAAGGTTTCTTATCAAGAGAAAACAAAACAAGAGGATAATGATAATGATTCAATTGATTATTTTTCTTGCATAAGAGAGGTATTTATATCACATCCTCAATCATGACCACAGGTCATTCACAGTCTCAAGCGTGCCTGTGCTTCTACCCTAGTTCCTTCCATAATTGAAATTTGCTTCCTTTCGTCCTTAGTTTTTGTGATCTTGGTCTATTTTGTCACTTTCAAGTGTCCAAATAATTTTCAATGAATCGTGCCTCCTCATCTGTAGTGGTTTTATAAGGACTTGCTAGACTAGTCCTTGTATTCCTTTTGCTTGTGCTCTAGAATGGGGCTTAATTGAAATTGATTTCCATCAAGTTACTAGCTATTGTTTTTTTTTTTTTTTATAACTTTTGATCAATTTAGATCTTATTTGATATGATCTAAAACTATTGTCTACATCGACCATTCTACTTCAAAATACTTATTACATAAGTGTAATGCTAAGGTCAAGTTGATTAGGTGAATTTTATTGCTGCAATAATTTAATTTGGAGATTAGAGATAAAAAAAGGGATGATATGAGTTATTTACTCTATAATTTCAATCCCTTTATTTTCTTAGTTTTGCTTATATCTATGATTTATCTCTAGAGTTGGTACTTAATTTATTGAATATCTTCATTTCAAGTGACTAAGGATAATTTATCAACATTTGGACAAGGATAAATCAAGTTAAGTTCAAGATGTGAAAAGTTAAGGTGTACCATGACCATGATTGAGGATGTAATAGAAGATGCAAGCACTGGGGTTGAAATCAACATACATATTAATCATATGTCGCAATAAAACTCATAGAGCCAATAGTTATATCATAGAAGCACAAATCCTTATACTCTATATTGTAGATAATGGTGCTTATAAAAGATGCATTACAACATAAAATACTATAATAAAATGATAAACTACAACAAATCATCAATTGCCCTGTCATCATTGAAATTGCCATAATCTCTTCCATCACCATCACTATCATCTTCATCATTACCATCATTATCGGTATTACTACTACTGATATACATGTGATGAGTACATAAATGAAGAGAAAAATACATAGGAAGGATTGTATTTGTATGGCTATTGTAAAAGAGGATCTAGAATTTTCAAATATGTGTTTAAGAATTGTATTTATAAGTTACCTTTATTTTAAAACCCCCCTCCATTTGTCATATGTGATACATGCTTCTTTTTGCAAAAGCTACACAAATACAAATATTTTTGGATATATTTCTGTATAATCCATAATTGAAAAACCCAAAAGAAAATGACCTTGTCATCTAGACGTTTTTTTTGCCATTTAAGTGATTGAGGTGGGTAGCTCATGTAGTTGCATCCACAAATTTATATGACAAGTTGTTACTAAGTTCATTATTTGTTATCAAAGCATAATTCAATTCATTTTAGCCAAGTTGAACCTATTATTGTTATCTAAACCTATTTTATATTTAAAAGTCCAATGTACGTAGGCTTAAAATTAGCTAATTGAGTCTAATTAAGGTTTATATAAATTATTTAAGTCAAATTGAACCTAGCTTTATCAACTATGCTTATTTTAGGTTTGGAAGTCCACTTTAAGTTCAAGTATTAAAGGTAGCTAATGGACCCTACAAATGGTGCTAAGATCATTTCAACCATCAAGGTTCATTTTTAAGTCATTAGCCATATTGAACCTAAAGTTACTAATTAAATCATTCAATTTAACACATTTCATTAAGGAAAACTATCTCTACTTATCCAATTACTTAGATACCAATCCTATTAATTCATATCCTTATAATTCATCACCTATATGCTCGATCCTTCATAAACCATATTTCTCTCATTTTAAGCATTCGTTTCCATTCCTAAGAGGTTCAACCACAAGCCTATACACACACATTACATCATTCCCATCAATCTTCCACGTCCAATCATTAATTAACAACATAATCCATCCCATGTCCATATATCCTTTAAGAATTCATACACATGACAACCCAAGCATCAATTTTATTAAGAGAACTTAAATTTCTAGCAGTTTCTAACACTAATTTCTCAACCTGCATACCATTCATAAGCAATCATAGCAAGCCACATTAACTAACATCAAATTCCAACACTATTAACTATTTTGGCAACTTACCTCAGTTGATTTTGTGCCATATCCTCTTGTTGGAGCTATAACTTGAAATAAACACTCTTAAAATCTTCCAAAACCAAAAACTTATCTACTCCAAACGTATACCTAAGTTAGTTTTTGCACTTAAGTGCTCATAAAACTCCAAAAAACACCCTTTGAATTTAAGTCTTACATTAGCACGAAATTGAATGACCTTATTGAGATTTCTCCTCTTATCTCCTAACATAAAATATATATTAGAAGTTAATTAGTGGTAATCTCATTAATCTAGCTCAAGTAGTTCTGAAAGTAAGGTTAGCATTTAGGTTTTTACTTACCTCCATTGGAAATTTAAGTTCTTTAGAAGAGAAGAGAAATGTGTGTGTAATGAAATAGAGAGAAAAGTGACAATTGTAATAAAAAAAAGGGTAAAGTTAGGGTTTTAGATGTAATAAGTATGGTGTTTTTATCATATTGTGCCACATGGCTCGAGGTATCTACCTTTTCACGCATGTAGAGTTCTTGCTAGTTTTAACTAGTTTAGGGTTTTTAATTAATCTTATGGGATAATAAAAATTTAAATTTTTTAAACAAGTCTAATTTATCTATTTTAACAAAAAAAAAATTTAATTTTGATTTACGTAAGTTCCTAGTTAAAGGAAAGTTCATAATTTTGTGAAAACAGCGCCTCAAATTGCATTGTTTTGGTTTTCTTGTAAAACTTTCATCCAAAAGCATTTTTAAAGTCTAATTTATTTGTTTTGATAATTTTGAAATGGTATTGAAGTTTTATGAAATTTGGTAAAATGGACTAATGAATTTAAAGGAAATTAGTTTACTTCGAAGTATTTATAGGAATTGAGTAATTTGGTAATTAGAAAAAGGATTTGTTATGATTGAATCTCTAATTTAATTTAATTCAATTATTAGTTCAATTATTTCAAAGCACCTAATTATATACTATAATTCGCTTAAATTAATTATCTAAGTTACCTAAATTCAATTACTGAACCAATTGTAATTTAAGATTCAAAATTACACGTGTTTTTATACTATGTAATCTATACTTTTCCAAATTAACTTGGTAAAATTCTAAATATTTTATTGTCTCCCCCTTAAAACAAGTTTCCATTCTCGAAACTTATCTGATTACTTGTTAAAAGATGACATTTTTAATTAAGTTTTATGTGTTATCATTGCTTATCAATATTTGGTCATTTTATGAGTAGGTCTTTATCACGTCTTTTGTTATTACTTTGATTACTTTTGGATTCTGTGCTAAGCAATTTGATAAATTTCGTGGTTTGCTGGTGAAGAACTTTTCGCACTTTTAGTATTCACTTATGTGCGTCAAGTTTATTTGCTGTTACATATGATCACATTAGGTTGCATGTTTTAATTAGTACATCTTTTGACACTTTTTGCAATTTTTTAGATATTGTAAAATGTTGTAATAATTCTTTCTAAGAAATAATGTTGTAATAAAAATTGCTATTAACGAATGTTTTATATTCATGTAATAGCATTAATGTATCCAAAATATATTTTATATTGGATTAAGTATAGCAAAAAATTGTGAAAAATTATTCAATTTTTGTATTTTTATAGTTTTTTATTTTGTAAAATTTTTAATGAATTTAAGAAGTAAAAAAAAGATACAGATGGAACAAAGGAATAAAAATAAGGAGAAAAATACAATTAAAAAAATCTAAAATTATTAAAATTTCGGAAAAAAAAAGCTAAGAATACGGATGGATATTTCAAAGCATTTTATCTAAAAACATGTCTGGATTGATATGTCAAAGTGTTTTAGGTAAAAGCATGTTTTCAAAACAGGATTACAGCAAATTTATTTAAAAAATTCTGATTTTAGATTTTTTTTTTCAACCAATAAACTATTCTTACAATTGAAAAACATGGAAATTAATTAAATCACTCCACACTACACCATGAAACAGCCATTCACGGATGCAGGAACCCAGGGAAAAACAAAACTCATCGATCAAATCACAGCGAATCACTCTACACCAAACCAACTACACGACACTATAAAACAGCTCCAGCTCTCACCCTTTCTCCGCCCTCTATAAATCTCTACACTGTAAATCTCTACACTATAAATCTCTCTCTCTCTCTGTCCCTCTCCCTCCCTCTGTGCCCCTGACTGTGTCTGTGCCTTAATATGGCAAGTTCGTCTGCGCAACCAGGTAACTTTTGATTCTTATCCACTGTGAGCTGAATGATTATTTTGTTATATTTTTCTTTTCCAATAGAAATGCTAATGTCATTTCTTTTTTCACAAACTAAGGTACAAATTCATGAAGATGCCGTTTAATTGTTTGTTTTCATCCATTTAATTTTTAGCTTTTAGTTTTAGTTGAAGTAGAATAACACAAACTACAATGAGGGAAAATAAAAAAGCGAAAAAAATAATAAAGGATATAAAAAAAAAAGGAAATTATATATCACCATCGTTCTCTCTCGTTATTTATTTATTTTCTTTCTTTTTTGGTTGATGATGATGATGGCGTATGATTCATGCTTGAGATTAACCGTTTTTATTTATTTATTTTACTGGCTATTATCTGATTCACAGGATCTGTTCCCTTGGCAGGTGAAATCGATATCGAATTCGAAAACAAAGGCAACGTGACTATGGAATTAGGTATATATTCACGTCACAACACCCGTAGAGAAACTATAAGACTTCGTTCCGGAAACAAGGTGAACAATATATGGCACAGATTTGATCCCACTGGTGAAATCCATGTCAATGCATTGGGAGCTCGTATTGCAGAAGTCGAAGGGAAAATTTTATATTTCAGTCAGTTAGAGAGAACTGCTAAAATCGAGATGACTTACACAGAAACTGCCGTCAAACTGATTGAAATTCCTAGAGGTTAGTGCAAGCCTCACGGTTCGGAATCACTTAGTTGACCTGAACTTGGTTATGGATTGTTTGTAATTGCCTGGTTGCAACTTTTTTTAGTAGCTATGTCAAATGGTTGTTGATTACGTGATTTAAGATGTACCACATCTATTTGGAAAATACGATATTTGGTTGTGATACATGTGTTTAACATATGTTTTTTTATGATACTTTTTTGAAGTGTTTTATGTGTTTAGCAACATTCCTTAATAATTAAGGCCCTAGATAAGGTTATAAATTATTTTTAAATCAAATCTAATAGATATGATTTAAATCTTAAAATTTATGTTTCTTGAATCTCTTATAATTTATTCAATTATATAAAATATGCTGGTTTTATTTTTATAGACTTTTGCATATATTTCGTTGGTTTTTCAGTATTTTCGTATTCTATAAATAATTACTAAATACAAACATCTCATGTGAATGTAAAATAATGTTGTTTGATACTTGAATTTTTGCTATTTAAGTATCAATATTTAATCATATTTAAGAGAAATTCTATTTTTTATTTATTGATTTTCAAACTTTTAGCTGATATAGTTCTTTTGATTCATGCCAAAAGGGCTTGTAAGCCTAGCTTCTTTTTTTTTTTTTTTTTCCAGGTTTGTGTGATAGTAATATATTAGTTTTTATTCCTTTAATTTTTAGTTTTTAGTTCTATTAGAATAACAAAAATTAGAATGAGGAAAAAATAGCAAAAAATTAAGAAAATATATATATGAGAAATTAAAAATCATAATGGTTCTCTCTCTCTCTCTCTCTTTTGGATGTTATTGTTGATGATGATGTATGCTTTCAATCTCATATATGTGAGAATCTGCCTGGGATTAACTGTTTTTATTGATTTATTTCACTCGCTATATATCTGATTCACAGATTTCGTTCCCTATAGAGATGAAATTGTGATTGTAAACACAACTACGGTGGAGATGCAATTACGGATAGTCAAGACACTGAAAGAACTAAAGAATTGGTCCCAGAAGGAGTTGGACAATCAACTGCGGAAATTTACAGGCAATTCATGCCAAGCCACTGGTAGGTGCTGCAAATATGGAAAGGAAAATATTTAGTCGGTCTAACTCAGAGGGAACTGCTATAATCGTTATAACCTACGCGGCAAGACCTAACCATGCCCCTGACATGGAACGGATTGCTATTCCTAGAGGTTAGTGCAAGTCTCAGGGTTTGGAATTACTTGGTTGAAATGAATTTGGTTATGGATTACTTCTAATCGCCTGGTTGCAAGGTTTTTTAGTATCAAATGGTTATTAATTACGTGATTTAAGATGTACCACATTTGTTTGGAAAAATTCAATAATTAATTAAAGTGTCGCATGCTTCAAACATATGTTTTTTATAATAATTTTTTATGATAAATGCAAAAATGCCCCTAAACTTTTAGGATATGTGGATTGGCCCCCAAACCTTCAAAAGTAAGATTTTTGTATACTTAAGCTTTCAAAAATTAGCATCGTAAGTACAAGTAACTGTGTTAGTATCGAAGAGGGGATAAAATAAATTTGCACATAGATAAAAGTTTAGAGAGTGAATCCACATATAGATAAGAAGTTTGGGAGGGGGAGGGGGAGGGGGAGGGGGAGGGTGGTCGGGGGTGTGTGTGTGTGGGTGATGGTGGTGTAAATTTGCTTCCTTTTTTATTTGTTTTTACAAAAATGAGACATGTCCCAAACGGTGCTAACTTTTAAAAGTTTTGGGATCAATTTGCATTATCTTTACGGTTTATGAGATGTTTTTGCTTTTTCCCTTAATTTTTTTTGAAGCATTTTATGTGTTTGAATTTCTTAAAATTTATTCAAAGGTATTTGCTTTTTATTTATAGAGAAGCTTTTGCACAAATTCCTTTGGCTTTTCAATATTTTCTTATTCTTCAAAATAATTAATAAATACAAACATCTTATATGAATCATAAAGTGTGTTTTGATGCTCAATTTTTACTATTTAAATATCGACACTTGATTGTATTAAGCGAAAATTCTATTTTGTCTTTGTTGATTTTCAAACTTTCAGTTGATATGGTTCTTTTCATTCCTGCTAAGAGGATTTGTAAGGCTTTCTTGTTTCTCCTAGGTTTGTTTTATGTATTATAATAAAGCCAAAACTTGTTTGTTTTGGACTCCACATCTTATAATTATAACTTTACACATAACGTATTAGGAAAAAGTAGTTAAAGCATGAATGATAATAATACATCTTAAATATATTAAAGGGTGAAATAGAGATATCATAAGCCACTAGTAGTTTAGATATGGTCATTAGAGGTGAATTCGTTTGCCTCAGTCCAAAATTCACTTAATTTGGTCAAATGAGGAGATGGGATTGCTGAATCTAGTCTCTTGAAAATTATTAACACATTTTGGAAGATTAGGCGAAATTCTCCTAAAATATAAAACTAGAGGTGAATATCGCCTCTCCATAATAGTGAGGTGAATATTGCCTCAATTAATTAAAAAGAGGTGACTCTCGCTTGGTGGATAAATTTTTTATCTTTTTTTTTTTTTTGTAAATTAATAATGAGGCAATTCGCCTCTTATGTTTTTTATTTTAATTTCAAGATTAAGTTGAAACTCGCTCATTAGCTAATTTCTTTGTTTTTTTTTTTAAGTTTTTACAGTTCTTTTGTTCGTTAAAATATATATTTCCCAATTTTCATTCGAAAAGATATATTTAAGTATTGTATTAAATTTTATTAAAATTTTTACATGTTAAATATTAATAATTAATTTTTTCAATTTTTATCAAGTAATAATTTTTAACAATGAAACAATAGAGTTGTTATGAAAGACCCATAAACATACACCAATCCTATGTTTTAATCCAATACCTGTCAAAACAACAATAAATAGTTAATATTATTGATAGAAATTATTTACTGTACAAATTGAAATAGTTAATTATTACCATTAAGACATATAAACATATATTGATCCTATATTATCTAATACCTAAAAAAAGGGCAAAAACATGATAAGTATAGATCATTAAGACAAATATATATAAAAAAAAATTGAAGATAAAGAAAGTTTGGCTGAGAAAAATGAAGAAAAAATCAACCTAGATACAAGGAGAAATTTAGAAGGAATGAATAGTAAACTCGGTTGGTGGATAAATTTTTTGTCGTTTTTTTTTTTTTGTAAATAAATAATGAGGCAACACTTGTCTCTTACATAATTTTTTTTTTTTTAATTTCAAGGTTGACGTGAAACTCGCTTGTTAGCTAATTTCTTTGGTTTTTTTTTTTTCCACAGTAATTTTCTATTCGTCGATATATACGTATTTCCCAATTTTCATTCGAAAATATTTTTTAAGTATTGTATTAAATTTTATTAAAATTTATATATGTTAAATATTAATAATTAATTTTTCTTTTAATTTTTATCAAATAATAACTTTTAACAATGAAACAATACAGGTGTTATGAAATAATTAATCACCATTAAGACGCATAAGCTATATTAATCCCATGTTTTAATCCAATAAACTATACCAATCCTATGTTTTAATCCAATACCTATCAAAACAACAATAAATAGTTAATATTATTAATAGAAATTATTTATTGTACAAACTGAAATAGTTAATTATTACCATTAAAAGGCATATAAACATATATTGATCCTGTATTATCTAATATCTAAAAAACAACATAAAAACATGATAAGTATAGATCATAAAGACAAATAATATAAAAGAAAATTGAAGATAAAGAAAGTTTGGCTGAGAAATTTCATGCTTCTATTGATCTATTTAGGAAAATTCGATTTAGAATTAAGATAAAAAAAAATCATCGTACGAATTAAAAGAAAAATTAACATCTTTCATGAAACATACTAATGAAAAAGGTTTCAAGTTAGAAATTCAATGTCAGATGAATATTACTTATATGGATTTGATTCTAAAAAAAAAAAAAAAAAAAAAAAAAAAAAGAAAAGTCTCCAAAAACCAGTGTAATCAAACTAGGACCAAACCGGTCCGATGGATTTTGATTAAAAAGAAAAGAATTCTCAAAAACCAGTGTAGTCAAACTAGGACAAAACTGGTCCATTGAAAGAACTCGGACTGCAAGAAACTCGGTAAGACCCAGGCAACCCGGGCAGTTTAACTACCCGGCCGACTCAAACAAGCCCTAATGCCGCCTTACGAGGATATGATATTACTTTTGTCCCACACTAAAATCAGAAAATCAGGCTGGACGTGGAAGGGTCTGAACGGAGCCCAGCATTTTATAGTTGCTACAACCAAAGTGGTCCTGAATTAAGCGACGTGGAACATTTGTCGTGTCCTTCGTTCCTTTATCAATGCATATATATTAGCATTCTTTGCACAGGTTGAGTGTTGTGGGATTTTTGCTGTGCCCTTCGTGATGGTTGAGCGCGCGTCCTCTCCCTCTATCTTTGAAACTCATATACTCATTAATATAAAATAAAAACAACTTTATTCTATATTTCTTTCCATGTATTTTCAGCTCTTTTTTGTAATATAGTAATCAAATAGAGAGGATAAAGTTATTTAAATTCTTTATAAAGTGGACCTCTAGTTTTCATTAATCTCTTCTCATTAGAAAAATGCTACAAAGGTCGTAGAAACCATATTGATGTTCTTTTTAGTTTTTACTGATGGATTTAGCAGTGCTGGATCATAAACTTTCTTCTCCTGATGCACTTCATGCAATTGTCTGTTGCTCAGATCGTTTACTTTATGTTGTGTATTTATTGAAATTCAGTTTGGCAAATTCCAGTACGATGTTTTGGTCTTTGGCCTTCTGTGAAAATTTAGTTTACACTAACAAGAGTCTTTCATAATACCCAATTTTTCATGAATATATTATTGTCTGGAACTTGATTCTCTTTATAACTTCTTGCATAGTTACTACTTGATAGTAATTAATTTATATAAATACTATTATTCATATCAGTTCATTGAGTAAGATAATAAAATTTCAAATAACAATAAAATAATAAGGACAGTCATTCATGTGAAAATAATTATTAATACATACAAAGGATTTATTAGTATTCCATTTTATGTTTTAAATGAACATACAAGTTTTTTTTAACCTTGTAATTTAGTAGAATTTCTTAATTCTTTAAAAAAAAGAACTATATTTTATTTTTTTTTATCCCGGTTTAACCCTTCGACCCTAACCTCTTGATGAGTCCAGACCAAAACCCAATCCGATTCTGACAACATTTGTAAGAACTTGGAATAAAAAGCATAAGAAGAAAATGAATGAAGGGTTATAGCCGTGCCGCATAATAGAATAAAAATTATTATTACAGTTTGTCTAAAGTGTATAAAAGGTTTATATCTTTGCTTCATGGAATAATTGGTATAGTTTAAGTAAATAAATATGTTTTCTTTTTTTACCTCAAGGAACTAGTGATTTTTTTTTTCACACATTTTATTTGTATCAATAGTATTTTAAGTGCAAACAAAAAGTTTTGGTATCTTATTCCTATTTTTTGGAGAATTATTTTATAATATTAATATCTCATATGATATATTTATTATAATATCTGTTAACATAATATATATAATAAATTATGGTTTTTATGTATAGCATGTTTTAATCTATTACCATTATTATTTACTTATGTATCATTATTATTTATTATAATAGTAATAATAATTACTTTTTATTATTTATGAGGTATGAAATATAGTGCATACTCAACAATTCAAGTAATTAGGAATATAATAAAGAGAAATATGTTAATAAGTTTATTGCATTTTTACTATTTTAAATTGTGTTGTAGCACCTGTGATGCGGGTGCAACATCTTCTAGTAGTAATTTAAGTAATAAATGATTATTAGTTTTAATCTGCTTAGTTTTTAGTTTTTAGTTAAAGTTTAGTTTTTTAGTTGAAATAGAATAACAAAAATTAGAATGAAAAAAAAAAAAGAAAAGATATTAAAAAAAGAAAATTAATTATCGTAATCGTTTCTCTCTCTCCTTTTTCTTTTTTTTTTCTCTTTTTTTTTTGGTTGTTGTATGCTTCCAATCTCATACATGTGAGAATTTGTGTGGGATTAAGTGTTTTTATTTATTTTTTTACTGGCAATATATCTGATTCACAGGTTACGTTCCCTCGGATGATAAAATTGTAATCATAAACAAAGTGACGTGACTATGCAATTAGACAAATATGCACATTTCAACGCACCGACACCGACACCTGGGAAGCAGCTATAGGAACTCTACAGCCCGGAGACAGTATTAAAAAGAAATGGAGTGAAATTGATGACACTGGTGATATGATGGGAACATCGGGGAGAATTCATGTTAAACCATCGAGAGGTGCTGCAGGTGTCAAAAAGGGAGTTTTTAAATGCGCTAAATCAAAGGAAACTGCTATAATCCTGATAACCTACACAGAAAATGCCCCTGCCATCGGATTGAAGACTATTCCAAGAGGTTAGAGCGAGTCTCATGGTGCAGAATCACTTTGTTGAACTGAATTTGGTTATGGATTGTTTGTATTCGCCTGGTTGCAACTTTTTTAGTAGCTATGTCAAATGGTTTTTTTTTTTTTTTTTTTCGTCATCGTGTCAACTGGTTTTTTATTATGTGATTTAAGATGTACCACTTCTGTTTGGAAAGTTCAATAATCAGTTAAAGTGATTGATGTGTTAAACATATGTTTTTTATCATTATTTTTTTAAAGTGTTTCATTTGTTTAGTTGCATCCATTTATGATTAAGGTTATTTATAGTTGATCTAAATCAAATCTAATAGATATAATTCAAATATTAGAAGTTATTTTCTTTAAATTCCTTAAAATTTAGCTAAAGATATAGCATGTGGTACTTCTTATTTTCACATAGACTCTTGCACAAATTCCTTTGGGTTTTTCAATTTTTTCTTATTCTCCAAATAATTACAAATACACGCATATCATATAATACTATTGTGTTGTTTGATAATTGAATTATTCAAGTATCAAGATTTCATTGTATTGGAGTTCGACCTGCTCCTTACTCTTCACAATCCATCAATGCCTTCAATCGAGAACTTCATAACCACTTTATTGATCACCACAAATATACGCTCAAGCTGGGCAATATGCAAATCACAATACTTTAGGAAATAAAATATTTCCTCTACCTCTAGTTGCTTTTTTATATATTACAATTGTAAGAACATATCACTAGAATGATTTTCTCTCTTCTCTTAATTAGAATTTACAAATGATGAATAAGAGAACACAATTTAAGAGAGAAAACTTGATTTGTTTGTTTGCAATTGAAAACTCTCAAATGTTGTCAAAAGCTCTCTAAATCTCCAATGCAAGGCGTAGTTATAGTTTCCAAAAACTTAAATGTTCGTTGGAGATAATGTTTGTCAAACGGTGATAATTAATGTACGCAATGGTCAAATTAATTGTCCACCGACTCGTCAGTCCAAAGGTCTCACATATCACACCTTAAATTTTCTTCTTCACGCCTTTGTTACATCTTGGTTTTAGGACTAGATTGCCTTTGTGCTTAGATTTATAGGACAGGAATGTCGGTACTATGCTTGTAAGCATAAACACAACATATACTCATAACATGGATGTAGGCCTCCCTTTTCTTAGCAAACTAAACTCAGTTTCAGAAATTGGAACCGGGAACTGAAACCCTAACAGTCCATTCACTTGACATGAATAGCTATTCATTCCTTCCTTGTTCGAAGTAAAGTTGATATTATGGTGTTCACTTGAAAGGAAAGACAATTTATAATGAATTACTATTGCATAAGATCATGAATACCATTCATGTCTCCAACCCATAAATTGTAATTCCATGCTCTATTTTTCAACTTTGTCATAAATACCCCTATATTGAAAATAACACCTATATAAGTATTCTCTCTTCGTAATTAATGTCAGGGGTATTATAGATATTTTACCTTTTACTCTAATAATTACTTGCTTTACTTTTTGCACTGAGTGAATATTGTAATATTCATTAAAATCCTATTATATTCCCTTTGAATTGGAATTCCATTCCCCCCTTATTCCATTTAGTGAAGTGAACGGGCCATAAAAGAATACCCTAAGGCTAGTCTGAACCTAGGAACCCTAAGTCCGACAATATCGAGAACGAAACCCCAGAACAATAAAAATGAGTTAGTTTTAAAATATAGGCCTAAATAATATATCAAAACTTAAAAAGATCATATTTTAGAGAAATTCATTCATTTTGAACCCGATCGAGATTTGTTCTCAAAAACCAGTCCCTAGGACTCACAAATAGAAAAATATTATATAGGACTCTTTAAAACCGAAATTTAATAAGGAATTCAAAAATATAGTTATAAGAATTTTTCGATTTTATAAAAATTATAGTTATAGCCTTTTATCGTATTTTCATTACTATCGGTAATTTAATTGTCTAATCTATTTTTTTATTTCTAATCATACCATTCACAAGTACAACCAACCATGCTTATTCTTACATTCTTACAATCTAACCTTACCTCCTTACATTATATTCCATACATTTACTTTTCCAATACATCTTATTACTTAAATTACTTTATTAAATTTGAATTTTATTACACAAAACAAATTTCACATCTCTCTCTCCTCCTAGCTAGAACCGGTACCCCTTCCCTTGTCTTCTCTCTCATTTTGTTTTAATTTTTTTCTTCTTTTATTTAATTAAAACAAACACTAATTTCACTTCTATAAAACTCCTTTATGTCTTTCACTTTTCATTTTCTTTCTTTTTACTAAAACAAAAAATTTGCAATTGGTTTTCTCTTCTCTCTCCCTCTCCTTCTTGCCATGAGCTCCCCTCCCATGCACACACATACACATTTTTTTTTCTTCAAGTTTTCTAGCTCAAAAACTAAATGGGTAATAGATGTTGACCCCACCATAATAAAACATGTAATGGCAAGATCATACATGTGTGGTTCCACTAAAATCCTCATGAGCTATATGCTAGGGATGTAAAACACTTAAGCATAATATTCTTGTCTCACAATGTTGTAGATCTTTATATTTAAGTTGTTTTGCTATTATTTTGCTTTATTATTATTATATGTTGTTCTTATTGATATTTTGTGCTGTATTCTTTCTTTAACCTCATCTACATAACTTTCATATTGCATTTTACATCTATGACATGAATAATATAATAGATCTATTTGTTTTGAGTACATAAATGCCATGAAAACTTTGTTTTTATGTGACTAAAGACTTGTAGTAGTATGATAATAATAAGAATATGCCAAAAAGTTCAAGAACTATTTTAGTTTCAACCAAAATGATTTTTGGAAATTCGATGGAAAAAGACACCTATTTAGAAGACCTATTTTCCAACTCTAAAATGAATATTTTACATTAAAAATGAAGGACTTAGGGAATAGGTATCATAAATGAATGATTTTGATGAGTGAAGCTTAGTTTTACTAAGAGAAATTTTCAAAATAAGAAAAATGTTATAAAAAGTTAAGTTAGAACTTGTTTCAACCCTAACAAGAGTTTGAAATTCGTAACTAGGATGAGATGCTAAATAAACACCTATTTACCAATCCTAAAACAAGAGTTTCATTAAAGAAATAGAAGCCTTAGGGAGTAGGTTTGGTTAGGACTTAATTTTAGAAAGATTAAATGAGTTTTACCGAAGAAATAACCTTAAAACAATTTAGCAAAATCCGGATCTAGAAATGATCCCCACTTAATCACCTATTTTCAAATACCAAAATGAGGATTTTAATAATAAAAAAAATAGAGGCCTTAGAGAATAGATGTAGTAAGGACTTGATTTTGACAAGAATAAGTGGATTTTATCAAGGTATAATCCTAAAACAAGGAAAAGTTTCAAAATATAGATCAAGCAATATTTTCATTTCTCAAAATTTTGTAAAATTCGTAACTATGCAAAACCATTATTTAAACATCTAGTTTCTAACTCATAAATGAAGAATTTTATTAAAATAATAAAGGTATTAGGCATATAGGTCATCAAGGCTTTATTTTATAAAAACAAGGGTGATTTTGCAAGAAATAAAACTAGTTTTTCTCATTCTAAGTCAAGTATTCTTGAAATTTTTGCAAAGTAAAAGTTTTCTAAAAATTCTTTTAATCAAATACCATCAAGAATATACATATATATGGCTCATATCATTTTATTCATGATAATAACTTGTAGATATTGCATGCACATATGATATACTAGGTAGAAACAATGCAACTTTCACAAAACAATTTCGGAAATGCAATTTTTAGCTACTGATCAGATTTGATCCGAGCATTCCAAGACCTAAGATTTTCAAAACTTAGGAATAACATCATAAATAGATAGATCTTTTGAACTAGATAGAAATCGATAGCTTATTTGCGAAACTCTGAGTTAAAATGACCAAGTTATAGTCGTTTTAAGTTGGAATTTCCGTTTATCACAAAAATTACGAACTTAAAAGTTTTTGTTTAATAATTTGGAATTAGTTATAATTTGAAATACTCATTTGGATATTTCTTTCGTTTAGATGACTTTGAATCGGAAGAATTCTTGCCCGTGATTACTACAACTAGAGATCAGTATCAATGGCCGAATGAGTCATACTTCCTATTTACTATTCTGTATTGTGCTTGTAAATTATAGTTGCACTAGAATGATAGGCAAATATAAAAATTGGAAATGCATGATGAGTAAATATGGGATTATGTATGCTATCTTTATGTGTTGAGAAAAATGTGCTAAGAATAGCGAAACCGGGTAATTAATCGATGTATGTTTATATGCCATGATTATAAGTGCCTGCCAATTGATTGGTCACCTATGAAATTGAATTAATGATTATTTGGATTAAAAAGTAATACAGACATAATCACTTCACGATGGGGATGGTGCATTTATTCATGGTTGGTTCTCCATGATCCATAAACAACATGAATGAAATGGGTTGCTCGTGAGCCATAAAACGTACAGTTGATCGGTTACCCGTGAGCCATAAAACGGACCAGTAATTCAAAGTAGTACCGCAAGATTCGTTAATATGCTAACTCTGAATGGAGGGTGTATATCCATTCAACATATGATTTCCGGTTGATCATATGTCTTGTTTGCCCATGTGGTTGTTGCATTTCATATGGATGATTAAATCAACTTGTTTGTATGTATGTATGTATATAATTGTGGGATATGTGTATTATGGAAGTATTTACTCACTAAGCTAGCATAGCTTATACCCCCACAACTTCTTTTTGATGCAATTCCCGTACCTATGATTGCATCCCCGGACTTGGCTAACTCAAGTAATGCGAAGTTAGGAGTTTCCCTTAGAAGTTTATAATTAGCTTTGTATAGACTTCAATAGGAAACCTTAAACAATTGGGTTGTTATTAAAAATTAATACCTAAACTGGTTATTATTTTGTGGGGGAATGCCCCTTAGTATTTTGTAAATGATCATGAGATATCTATGGCTTATATTTTTATGCTTATTCTATTAAGTTAAACTATCTATCTCCAATTGCATATGTATTCTATTGTCGTAAGGGAATGCCTTGCATGTAATACAAGACTTTTGAATAATTGTGATAGTGATTCCTAAGTCTCGTATAGTATGCGGTGGACTGTTACGTTTAGGGTACCTTTGGGGCGTGATAATGGATCTCCATATATTTATTCTCATAACAAATCTTTAATCTTAATAACGAGAAGTGTGTTTATAACATCTTTACATAACATTTGTGTAATATACAAATAAATAAATTATAGGTGTCATATGATGAAAAATAAGAGGGTATTATGGTTCATTCTAATGTATAATTAAATGCTTTGTTTTTTAGCAAAGACGTTATTAAAGATGAGAAGATGTTATTAAAGATAAATAAACGTTATATTAAAGATGAAGAGACATAAATATTAAATATAAAGAGATGTTACTAAAAATGAAGAGACGTCATTAAATATGAAGAGACATTATTAAAGGTTAAGAGATGTTGTTAAAATTAAAGATGAAGAGGCATTATTGAAGATAAACAGTTATTCCTTATCATCTATATAAACTAGGTTTCTTCCTTCTCCAAAATCATTTCTAAACTTAGAAACCTCTCTAAAATCTCTCTAAGTAAGTGAATTTTCAATTCTTTAGAGATTAAAGGAATAATCTCTTTTTAAAGCATCTATTTTGTTGAAAGGATTTTGGAGAAAACCCTAAATAGCTTTCGAGATTTTGTTTTGCTTCAAGGAGATCAAGAGTCAAAGTTTAGGTGAGTCGTCGTTTTCAATTCTTTAGAAAATCAAAGGATCATATATTTCTTTATGAGTGTACTTTTCGTTTCAAAGGGAAATTGAAGAAAAATTGTATCTTGCTTGAAGATCAAGATTTTGGTTACTAAGAAGGATTAAAGATCACATTTTTAGGTAAGTTTGTATATTCTTTATCCTTATGATAGTATAGAGATGATGTCACGCCCTGATGGGTATCTTAAACATGATAGCTCATCGTACATAATATTAAAACTTGAGAATGACTATCTTAGTTACTCGGAAGTTTTTATATCGATATAAGATGTATGTTCACAACAAAGAGAGTCCGGTGGAGTTATGCATTTTAAGATAGTGGCAACGGAACATGAGTCAATACTATTATGATTCATCAAAACATAAGGTCTAACAACTTCTATAGGCACTCCTCCGATAAATCTCCAAAATAACATAGTCTTACTAAGATAGATAACTAAAATTGGAAGATTCTAAAGGAAATATAATCTAAAGTCTTCAAATAGAATTCGTTTAAAAGCTTCTCAAAAGCGTAGGTTCTACCCGAACGGTCAAGGTAGTCTTAGGTGCAAAAATAATGATCTTGCAACATAAAAAATCTATTGGGGAGTAAGCATAACGAGTTTAGAGAGATATTCCTTACGTAAAAGTAATCATAACAAAGCAATCAAACAAGTCCATTTAGTAAGCATATGAAATGCAACAATCATGTGATCAAATAATACATATGACTATCCGAATTCGTATGCAGAATGCATTTGTGCCCTCCATTCAGGGTTAGGGAATGTTTTGAATGGATCTCAATCGATCTTCTTGAAATTTGCTCATGTCTTGAGGTTTCAATCAACCTTACTACTAGTCTCTGGGCTTTTCTTATCTAAAGCAATCGATCCGATTCATCTATACCATGAGGTCGTATTTCCCTAACGTCCTAATTCTTCAAGATGTAGTTAGGCAACTTACCTTTCTGGTCCCGCACTGAGGAGTAGTAGCGAAATGCAAACATGATATTCTAAGTAATATACATCATCAATTTAGTTATAACGAATTTCTGATCCTTCATTACTTCATTTAAGGCGATAAATCAATATTCCCACACACAACATAAAACATAAAGACAATTTATATTAATGAACCAATCGAGTTTCGATATACTTATCGTTTATTGATCACATATATTGACTCACATACATAGTTCCCATGATAACCCGCTATCAATTTTTATCTTTTCTTAATATTTAGTGTTCTATTCTATAAGCACATGCGCGAATCCATAAAACGTAATAGAAAACTCACTCGATCATGGCATTCTCTTTTAGGCAAGGTAATCTCTGAGAAAGAGAAGGTCCTAGTCTTTGTCACCTAAACAAAAGAAAATTCCCAAAATGAGTATTTTATCCAAGATCTACTTAAACTATCTAATTCTATTTTATCATTTTTGTCAAAATTCGGATGGCAAGAAATTCCAAGTTAAAATGATCATATCTTGCTCATTTTAACTAGGAATTTCACATATTATATGTCATTTTCTACCTACTCAAAAAGATATATCTATTTCTAAGGTTATTTTTATCATAAAAAGCCATTTAGCTTTCAAAATGGTATGGTACAAAATTATTACTAAAATTCCAGCCCTTAAAATATATTTTTCCAATCTTTTCATTAACCAAAAATCTCATTGCAAATACATAGATATTGATATAGTTGAAAAATCCTTTTTATACATATAAACTCACATTACATGCATGATTCAATTGTTGTTGTCAAACTATGGTTTTTCATAAAAAAATCTCCTTTTTAAAGATTGGAATCTATAAGTTCCCTTTCTTAATTGTTGAAATGAAAACTAAGATTTTTAGTTTATTTCATATGAGTGCTTTTTATATGTTAACTACCATTCCTACTTCATAGACTTTATAAAAATAAGATTTTATATTTTGAAAACTTGTTACTTTAGGTTGTTTAATGATATTACTTTTCTAGTGTTTTTCTTAACTAGCGAGTTGATTCTTGACTTAGAGTATTTATCTAGTTCTTAGTATTTTTAGAGTGTTGGAATGAGTTCTTTTAGATATGTTTTAAGAAAAACTTGTATAACAAAGAATTATCAACATAAAAATTTAATAATAAATTTATTTTATTTTGAAAAAGAGAGTAAAAGAACTTTATAACTATGTTTTGGAAAAAGCTTTACATAACATTAATACTTAAAATCTATGATAAACTTATTTAAATTTAAAAATGATATTGTTGAATTATAATCTTAAGTTTTAAATGAAAACTTTTCTTAAGTGTCAAAATTATTATTTTTTTTATAGTGAATTTAGTCTTAAATTTTAAATAATAAAAAAAAGAACTCTTTTTGTTTAGACAACAACATAGTGATTATGCATGGTCATGGGCATAAGACTATATTACATAACAAAAGAATAATAACTTACATGGAAAATAAGAGAGGTAGAAAATTAAATAAGTAAAAGAACATATAAATAAGATAAAGTATTGGAAGTTTTAGCTTTCATCTAGGCTTCTAAACTAAAGATAGACTAGTCTCTAAAAGAAAGTAAGAAAATAAAACAAGAAAAATCTTGAGAGTCTTAGATTGGTGTCAAGGCTCCCCAGACTTAGATTATGGACAAGTCCCATAAAAGAAAAGAAAAAAAAAATTGTTTTGGTTTGATAATGACAAGTTTAAGACTAGAAAGACTAGTCTTAATAAAATTTGCGTGAAATAAATAATTGCAAGAAATAAAAAAAGCATGAATAAAAAAGTCATGTTAGTGAGCTTTTATGCTCTAAGAATATATATTTATAAATATACTTAATACATATACAAAGTTATAGAGCAGTAATAACAAAAGATGATAATAAAAGAATAATAGTAATGGTATTTGAACATCATAAAACAAGACATGAACATATTATTGCTTCCATAATACCCATGGGTTGAAAATATATACTATGGTCATGTTATGTTAACATGAACATAAAGAGGATTTTAGGATTTTTATTTTTTTAACCTAAGGTGGGAGATGAGTTGTAGAAGATGAATGGATGAAGAAAAATTTATAAAATTTGTTGGATATGGAAGGGGAGGAGTCATGGTTTGGGAATAAGAGAAGAGAAGGATTTTGAGGAAAAAATTACAGAGTTTTGGTAGGAAAAGAAAGTGTGTGTAAATAATGAAGAAGCAATGAGGTATTTATAGAGTGGAGTAAAAATTAGTGTGATTAAAATTAAATGAAAATAAAAATAAAAATGGGAAGATAGAGACAAAGGGGGCATCAGCCATGAGGGTGTGAGGGGGGAAAATTGATTAAATTTGTTATTTTGTAATGAAAAGTCGGTAATATGTAAGAGTTGAAAGATATAAAGTAGAATTGGAAATATAAATGTAAGAGATAGATTTATATTTTGTAAGAAATAAGTAGTAAAAAAAATAGAAATAGTGAATAGTAGTGAATAGTAGAAATAGTATAATGAATAGTAAACAAGATAATGAATTACTAGTAATAAAAAAATGTGTAAAGAGCTATATCTGATATTTTTAGATACAAAAAATTTTAAAATTGATATTTTGGAAACCTTACATTATTTCGAGTCTAATGGTGTCATCGGAATAATTTCACTATTTTACTTTAGGATCCTAGTTTTAGGAACTAATCCCATTTGGGTCCGAAACGAATTAAATTTTGACGAATCTGATCTTTTTAAGCTTATTATATTATTAGGATGATAATCTAGAATTATATCAATTTTATTGTTTTTGGGTTTCGCGTGCGATTTAACCGATCTACATTCACTAAACTTAATATAGAACTAGGTTGACTTAGGGTTCCCAGTTGACTTTTGGTTTTTAGGGTTTACTTATAATTACTGAAAAATCTAGGGGTTTATTGATAAATTTTGTTCAATTTTTGTCTGATTTTATTGAATGGAATTCTAGGGTTTATAAGATCTGTTAAGGAAATCTGATCTTTAGAGAAGATTTTGTGTTTCATTCAAGGAAAATGGTATGGATTTATTATTCTTTGGAGATTAGGGTTTTAGGTGATGTTTGAAATTAGGTTTATTCTATATAAGAGATGTATTGAAATCTATTCTATTTATGTGATCAGGGTTTTAGGGTTTAGAGTCATGTTCCTTGAAATTGATTCAGGTATGACTTTACCTTGCTTGTTGTATGTGTGTGTAAATTGAATTAATTACTATCTAGCTTATAATTGAAAAGTTTGTTGCTTATGCATGACCACATAGAATACGATATTAATACTGGCAACCTGATGATCCTTGTGTGTTGTTGTCCCGAGTTGAGTTGCACCTAAAAATAATTCTAGTAGATTAGGAGTCGTGCCAGCTTAATTATGGTACGCAACAATATGTGGGGAGTACCTAACATCACTATATGTATATAAAAGTATTTCGTGTAAAGGCTTGTTTTCTCGAGGTCATGAGTGTAGACACCCAATTTTTGCCCAATTAATTAAGGCTTAAAATTTAATTAAACTCATTTTTTTTTTTAAAAAGCCTTAAGTATGATGAAGTTGGCTAAGTAATCAAGGCACAGGCCAAATGGCCTATTGGTTAAATGCATTGATCCAAAACACATCCAAGCTCAATGACACAAGTTCAAACCTTAGCAAAGGCAAATTTTGTCTTTTTTATCATCTCATTATTTTTGCCTTTGCATCTTCCTCAAATGTGACTTTTTGCCTTACTTTGCGTCGGTTTTTTAACTGACAAAACAACATTGATTGTCAAAATTGATAATGGAATTGCAAAGTGGTTATAGAACATGAAAGATTAGTGCAAAAACAACCCAAAAGTCACAAAATTCGTATTAAAAAAATTGGGAAAAAATTCAATTTGTGAGCATTCAATTGCACATGATTGGGAGTTACAAAAATTGATGAAATTGGACAATTAATCTACATACATTTGGATGAATCTGACATGGAATATGAAAGCAATCATCAATTCATCAGTTAAAGATGAATCAAACCCAAATTTATTGATTAAATTCGTGGAAAAATCAAGGGGCAAAAATCATTCATTTTGAAACTGTTCGAAACTGAAAATTGAGCTTGCAACCTATAAATAGGAGGTCCTAGGATCAAAAGGCACAAGTCAATTTCAAGAAAACATATACATAGCAAAGCCAATTCGAAATTCTTGAATTAGGGTATAGAATTCGAATTTTTCAAATTCGAATTGATTGGATCAGATTTAATCCAAATTGAGTGTTGTAACAATGTTAGAAACTTGATTTGGATGATTTAGTGTGCTTAGATTTGTTCGAATTGATCGGATTTCTCTCTGAAAATTTTTTTTAAATTTTGTTTTCAACGCCGCCGTACAACCACCGCCGGAACCGCCCCTTGCCGCCGTTCTGAGTGAACGCCACCACCACCAAAGGACGCGCCACCCATAGGAGTGGGCCGACAAGCTTCCAGCCACCGAGGACCACCGGAGCCGCCGGAATCCCCCGAAAAGTCGCGTCATGTCTTCTTCACCCGCCGGAGCTCGAGATCCGACCCGAAGATCCGAATCCAACCGGTCGGTCATCGGTCAACGGTCGTCGGTCATCGGTCAACGGTCAACTCTGATCAGACGGTCAGATTTCATCAAGCAGATCAGACGGTCCAGATTTGATCAAGCAGATCAGCGGCTCAGATTTGATCAAGCAGATCAGACGGCCCAGATTTCATCAAGCAGATCAGACGGCCAGATTCATCAAGCAGATCAGACGGCTCAGATTTCATCAAGCGATCAGACGGCCAGATTTCATCAAGCGATCAGACGGCCCAGATTTCATCAAGCGATCAGACGGCTCAGATCGAGTCAACAAGATCAGACGATCCAGATCGGTCAGCGAGATCGACGCTCCAGATCTCGTCCGCTTCATCCGACGGTCCAGGTTAATCCGCATTATTTTATTAATATTTTTATTATATAATTAATTTCAGAAAATAATAAAAAATAGCAAAAAATATAAAAATTCAAAAAATTCAAAAAATACAGAAAAATCCAGAAAAATCAAAATATATTTTTTATATAAATTTATTTTTTGATATTTTTATTTTTTTGAATATTTTTAATGTGTATTTATACATAAAATTTTAGAAATGCATATTTAATGCATGAAAAATATTTTAATATATTTTAATATATTCTGGATATATTGTGAATTATGTGATGATTTTTTTAAAAAAAATAAATAAAATAAAAAAATAAAAAAAATAATAAAAATAAAAATTGGATTTTCAAAGAACAAAATTTCTAAAAAAAAAATGATTTTTGGACTTAGAAAAATATGTTTTCATAAAATAAAAAATCAATTGATTAGATCATAGGATCATCAAAAATGATTTTTTATAAAAACTTGAAAATTTAATGAACTTAAATGAAAAGAGTTCAAAAATAAAATTGATCAACAAATTAAGTTTTTTTAAAAGAACTACGTTTTGTCTGATCTCGATTAGCGAGTACGTAGGCACCTGCGGGGCGACATAAAAAATAAAAAAAATGTTTTGTTTTTTAATATTGTGAATAAATATTTTGTAAATATAAATATTTTGTTGATATTATATTCAAAAAATAAAAAATAAAAATGAAGAAAATACAAAAAAATAAAAAAATGAATATTTGATTTGTAAATATTTGTTATAATATATTATTTAATTTTTGAGCATGAAAAGGATAGATTAAATTTAAAATTCCAAAAGTGGTAACCATTTGGTTTTAATAGGTTAGCCCCCGAATCCATGATATCTGGTTTTAAAAGTTGTTTTTTTAAATCAAATTTTCGCAGACTAGTAGCTAAGTTAGGATCAACCGACCCATTGATCCTAGCTTTTATTTTTTCCCGATTTATATCGGGTGGCGACTCTAAAATTTTTTTAAAATTTCTTTTAACCCCTAGTCGAGGATTCATGTTAAATGGGTTCGGGTTTAATGTGAATCGGGTTAGAGAAATGAACCAGATAGATAGTGGAAAAAATCCAGGCTCGACAGCTTGGCGACTCCACTGGGGATAAATTTTTTTTTAAAAAAAAGAGGGCTAGCCACTTAGGAATTTTAAATTTTAAATTTATCCTTGCTCAATTTTTGTGAATATATGATTCTTTGTATATTATCTTGAATATATTGTTTTGTAAATATATACTACCTTGCAAATATAAAAAAAAAACAAAAGTTTGATTTTTTGTTTGCATTTGCATTTGCATTAGCATAAATGTGTGCTAGATACGGTCGTACCAGGGCCGTCTTAAGAGCCTAAGCGAGGAGGACGAAGTAAGGTCCGGGGGCTGTGGCTTTCCACCCTCTAGATCAAGAAATGTCCTCCCACTCCGGTTTAGTACACTAAATCGGGGAACCTATAGAACCCTACCAAATCATGCATTCATTAGCATGGGATTTGACCAACTTTTTCTAAAAAATGAAGTTGAAAAATAAATGTACATATGTAAATACTAAAAAAAATAAAAGAAAATTCTAAAAAAAAATAAAAGCTGTCAAAAAATTAAAAAATTTTGTAAATATTAGCTTATACCTTTTAAAAATTTTCAGAAAATGATGTCTTCAACCGACAGTAGCGATAGCTTATGGGCTCGCCTTATTAGAGAAAATCGAGTGGAACCTTTCAAGGATCCAATGCTCCTACTGGACCGATGGTTTGTCAGTTTTACTCCAGTCCAAAGTCATTCATTGAGATAGGTTAGGCCCAATCCTCAGCCTACCAAAGATCCATGTTCCATTCACCATGTTCCGGGCCCTCACTCATCTATGGGAACCTGAAGAAGCTGTCTTCCGTTTGGTCAGCATGTACTTAGCCCAACCATTGAGGAATATACTAGCTACTCCAAGCACCTCCTACCTCTGAAGGAATCTATATTCCAAATTTCAAGCATAGCCCGGTCCGTGTTATATCAGAATTTTTGGGGATCAAGAGGGGACCAATTATTGAAGCATCAATGATTGTAATGAATATTGCATCCGCTAACCACACTGATGGACTGGTTTGGAACTCCTGAATTTTAAAAGCAACCGATCCACTTTCAGTATACCACTTGAAGTTTGGGAAGAAAACCGGGTTAATGCCTTCATAGTAGCTGCTTTTGCAACATTCTCTTCCCTAATGGCAATTTGTTCATCCACTTCCGGGTCATAGAGCTGGTTTCTCAATATTTAGCTGGCAAATCCTATGTTCCTGCTCTTCTAGCCGAACAAGTCCGTAGTCTGATCACATCAAGTCTAAAGGACAAGGCAAGTTCAAAGCAAG
This sequence comes from Combretum micranthum, assembly GCA_024138025.1. Taxonomy (NCBI): domain Eukaryota; kingdom Viridiplantae; phylum Streptophyta; class Magnoliopsida; order Myrtales; family Combretaceae; genus Combretum; species Combretum micranthum. The sequence goes on from JAMXBD010004153.1 coordinate 26,229, forward strand.
CATGCACTTACTAATGGTTTGGTTTGCTAGCCACATTAAGCACTACGGAAAAGACTTGGCTAATGGATCCCTCATCAGCCTGAAATATGATCTCATCCAATCCTTTGCTGAAAGGGTCCACATGGAAGATGATCATCCTTATGGGATATAATTGCCATTCTTGAAGACATGCCACCTGAAGACATGATGTGGCAAGCTCGCTGGTTCAAAAGCCCTGCAGCCATCCTAAGTTGCAAGGAATACATGGCAGTACCCCTAATTGGACTCACCGGCTGTACTGGTTATTACCCCTCAAGTGTTATCAGACAGTATGGTATGCTGCAAGATATTACTGTCAAGCCTAATTTGGAGCAAGTCACTCTGGATTATTTGGATCCAACCAAATACTACCAGCTAAAGAATTCAAGCTAAATCAAATCCGAGCTATATGGGAAAATAGAGAGGTGAAGCCGGTTTTTGAAGTCGAGCCAGAAAATAAGGAAACAAGAAGTATAGAGCAACCAGGTGGTATGTGGCTAGCCAAATGAAGAAGAATAAGGATATTCGATATGAAGCTCCCGATGTCCTTCAACCAGCACCATCGGAACCTGACCCTGAAACAATTGCTTACATGGAAGCTGTTTCGGCTCGCCTGGAAGTATGTCACCGAGATTTCCAAGAAAGAGAGAGGGAAATGGTGGATCGCCTGCAAAGTGCTGGAAGCAGAATTTCATTCTTAGAGGCTGAGTTGAAGGCAGCTCAAAAGAAAATTCTAGCCCTGGAAGACAAGATTGTTTGCCCCACTAAGACAAGAAGACTGGTTTAGTTGTTTAGGTTTAGTCCTTAGGAATCAAGGTTCTTTGAAACCATTAGAAAGTAGTTTTGATTCAGTCACTAGGAAATAAGGTTTCTAAACCATTAGAATTTTTGTTATGTTAAACATTATCTTTTAATACAAATTTTTTTTAAAAAAAATCATTGGTCAATATCCCCATTTGCATCTGTGTGATAGCATATCTATTCTTGCATATGTATATTAATTCATTTATTCTTAAAAAAAATATTAATAAATGATAAATGTCCAGGTCTAGCAAATTCGAGTTTTAAAACTTGAAAGATAGCGTCCAAGCCGGTTAGGAGCCCTATTGTTACCAGATCCCGAGCTAAGATGTCTAACACCGGGAGCAACCCCACAGACCAGACCAATGACAAAGACTCAACACCGTGGAACAAACCCTCCTTGGAATTGCTGAACAGATGCAGGCTTTAACACAGAGTCTTGCCAACTCAAGACCCCACAACTCTGAAGAATCTCAAGGCACAGAAAGGAAAAGAAATTGAGGCAGCTTATTCAGCAAGAGGAGTCACCAAATGAGTTTAATGCGGCTGAGTTGAAGAAAGAACTGGAAGCTCAGGCTAAAGAAATGGAGAAAACTGTTTGAGAAAATGAAGACGTTCGATGGTTTTGATCAAACCGCGATCTGAATTTGCCTCAATATGAGGAAGGTGCCTTCCCTGAGAAATTTAAGGCACCGGAATTTGAAAAATATGACGGGACAGGTTGCCCTAATATGCATACCAGATTGTATGTACGACGAATGGGGCAATATGCAAAGTTTGACAAGCTGATGGTGCAAACCTTCCAGGACAGTCTTACTGGTGCTGCTTTGGCCTGGTACGCCCAATTAGACCATCAAGAAGTTGATACTTGGGACAAGTTGGCTAGGGCATTTTTTAATCAGTATAAGTTTAACATTGAGATGGCGCCCTCGGTATGGGATTTAAGCAATCTGAAGAAGAAGAAAGAAGAGACTTTCAAGGATATGCTCAGCGCTGGAGAGCATTGGCTGCAAGGATCACCACCCGATGCCTGAAAGGACCTCACTTTCACTTTTATCAACACTAGAGGAACCTTTCTTTTCCCATCTGATTGGGCATGCATCAGCAAGTTTCTCAGAAGTGGTGATAGCTGGGTGCAGGATTGAGAATGCAATTTCGGCAGGAAAATTGCAACAAGAAAAGAAATATACTGCACCGAGAAATGTCCATACAAAGGGAAAGATTCAACCGTCAGCATGGTCAATACTTCAGATGCAACTGGCCCTACTAAGTCTTTCGTGTTGTCAACAAATCAGAATCAAAATCAGAATAAGGATCAGACTCAACAAAGTGCAGTCCCAAATCAACAATCAAGGTTCAGCAGGCGGAACTTCACTCGAATTCCGGTTCCCCTTAGCCAAGTATTAGCTAAATTAAGGGCCGATAATCTGATCAATCTTGAAGTTCCTAGGGAAGACTTAAAGCCTAGATATTACAATCCTGAGCTGAAGTGTGAATATCACATGGGGCAAATCGGGCATTCAACAGACAGATGCTGGAGGCTTAGGCATAAAATCCAAGATCTTATTGATGCAAAAGTCATCCAGTTGGATTTCGTTGAGACTCCAAACGTCTCTACTAACCCACTGCCAAACCATGGACCAGTCATCAATATGATCACCGCTGAAGTGCCGGATCAAGAAATCAATCTGGATGAGTTGCCAATCACCATAGAACAAGTAGCATGGAACCTTCGCCAGAAGGGTCATTTGCTCAATATGAATTTAAGAGACCGCACCAAAACCAGGCCTGCTATTTACAAGCTACCAAGAGGAACTATTAAAAAAGAAGAGATTCTGGAAATGTTGATCCCGAAACCAAGGAGATCGAGCACACAGGCTGAGTTATGGGAAAGGTATCAGGCTGGAGATCCAACCATTGGAACCCTGGGAAATGATGGAAAATACCAGTATTTAATGGATTACTGGTTTGAGCCCCGTGTCTATGCTGACGCTCCTCCAACTGGATGGGGTCCAGAATTTGAAGAGGAAGATAAGAAAGCAAAAGAAGACGAGTTTGTGGGTATGATCGAAGGTGGACCTAGATCCATCAAAATCGAAATAGGCAAAGGTAGTGAAGATGGATCAAAGCCTAGGAACTATACCTTTCACATACCCCTTGCTGTGAGTGATTATAAAGCCGCTCCATTTGATTATAAGGCGGTAAATCATGCTTCAATGGCCATGGTTGGTGGCCTTACTCGCTCAGGAAGAGTTTATGAGTCGACCGGAAAGAATGCAACTGTGAATATGCCACAGCAGCAAAATGAAGAAGGAAAGAAAGATGAAGAGAAGTCAGCATTGGCAAAACTGATGAAAGCAAGTGAATACAAGGTTGTCGAGCAGTTGGCCAAAATACCTGCCCAAATATCGCTCATGAGTCTGCTGATTAGCTCTAATGTACACCGTGAGGCTCTTTTCAAAGCCTTAGAAGAAGTGAAAGTTCCAGAAGGTGTATCAGAAGAAGCCTTGGGGCATATCATCAACTCAATCTTTGCAAATGAGCAAATCATTTTCTCATCTGAAGAACTGGGAGAGGAAGGGATCAACATAACAAGGCCCTCTTCATCGTAGTCAAAAGCTGTGGAAAGATCGTCTCTCGAGTATTAGTTGACAATGGATCCTCTTTGAATGTGTGCCCCTTAGCCACTTTGAGCTTATTGGAAATTGAACCGTCAGACATCAAACCAAGCTCTATTGTGGTTCGTGCTTTTGATGGGTCAAAAAGAGATATAATAGGTGAAGTGGAGTTAGAAGTCATCATCGGGCCTCAAACTTTCATTATTCCTTTCCAAGTGATTGATATCCCCAGAACATTCAATCTGCTGTTGGGAAGACCATGGATCCATGCTGCCAGGCAATACCATCAAGCCTGCACCAGAAAGTTAAGTTCATAGCCAATGGTCAACTCATCACTGTTATGGGAGAACAGGATTATGCCATTTACAAGGAGACAGCTGTCCCTTACATTGGAAAAGAAGGAGAAGAAGACTTCGGGCTTCAAATGTTTGACGAAGTCTGATGATGATGATGAGAAAGAAACTCAGGTGGGAACCTTTGGACTGGGTTATTCCCCCACTTGTGCTGAAGTGGGGAAATGAAAAACCAAATGAGAAGGAGGAAGCTCGACAAGGAATATGATCCAATCATCAAAATTCCTCACATCAGCCATTCCTTTCCAAAGCCACATCATATCCAGCAGCCAGATGATATCAAAGAAGATGCTTCATCCAAAGAAATGATCTTGAGAAATTGGTTCTCTATGCCTTGCGCTAGTATTAAGTCTTTTAAGTAAGAATTTATCTAAGACTAGATTTGTGTTTTGTGTTTTTCAGTATTATGTGATGCTCAAATAAGTGTACTTAAACACCGTCCCAGTTTAATAAAATTTATTTCCATTTGTGTTTTCACATATTCTCATACATTCCTCATTCATATTCAACCAGATTCGACAATTGTGATGAAGTTCAGGGATATCTCGCGCGTATAATTAATGAAAATATCAATATCACCTCTAACTCTACTGGGTTAGATGTTGAAGATGATATTGATTATCAATTTAGAACACAAGAAATTTGGCAAAATTTTGAACAAGGAAGATTGAAATTCCCGAAACCATTGAAGTGATTAATTTGGGAACAAGTGAAAACCCTAGGAATCTGAGGATAGGGGGAAAATTGCCTGAGAGCACGGCACAAGATTTAACCAAGTTACTAGCCGAATACTTGGATGTTTTTGCATGGTCGTATAGCGATATGCCTGGTTTAGACCCATCCATTGTGGTTCACAAATTGCCAACAAAGGAGGATTTTAAACCTATAAAGCAAAAATTAAGGCGATTTAGGCCGGATTTACTCCTCCAAATCAAGGATGAAGTAAAAAAGTTGCTTGAAGTAGGATTCATGAGGTTTCTGATTATTCGGATTGGGTATCAAATATAGTGCCAGTACTTAAGAAAAACGGGAAAGTAAGAATCTGTGTGGATTTCAGAGATCTAAACAAAGCAACCCCGAAAGATAATTTCCCGTTGCCTCACATCGATGTTTTAGTGGACAATACCGCTGGAAATCATCTATTTTCATTCATGGATGGATTTTCAGGGTATAATCAGATATTAATGGCCGAAGAAGATAAGGTCAAAACCACATTGTTACAGCCTGGGGAACTTTTTGTTACAAGGTCATGCCTTTCGGTCTCAAGAATGCCGGGGCAACTTATCAACGAGCAATGCTTGCTATACTTCATGATATGATGCACAAAGAGGTGGAAGTATATGTAGATGATATGATCGCCAAGACAAAGGAAGGAGATGATCATGTAGTGGTGTTAAGGAAGCTTTTTGAAAGATTAAGGAAGTTCCAGTTGAAATTGAATCCAGAAAAATGCACTTTCGGAGTGACATCTGGAAAATTATTAGGATTCATGGTTAGCCAAAAGGGGATAGAAATCGATCCTGATAAAGTCAAGGCGATTCAGGATTTGCCTCCACCAAAAACATTAAAGGAAATCAGAGGCCTCTTGGGAAGGTTGAATTACATTGCTCGATTCATATCACAGCTGACTGATAAGTGCCAACCGCTGTTTAAACTGCTGAAGAAGAATGCCCTAATTGAATGGAATGACGAATGTGAAAAAGCCTTTAATCGGATAAAGCAGTATCTGACGAATCCACCAGTACTGGTTACTCCAAAACCGGGGAAACCATTGTTCTTGTACTTGACAATTCTTCCTGAATCTATGGGTTGTGTGCTGGGCAAAAAGATGAGGAAGGAAAAGAAAGAGCTGTTTACTACTTAAGCAAGAAATTCTCAAATGGAGAACAAAAGTATTCAGAGATAGAAAAGACCTGCTGTGCATTAGTATGGGTTATGCACAGGCTTAGGCAGTATACGCTCTTCTACTCGATCGAGTTGATTACGAAGCATGATCCATTGCGATACTTGGCACGCAAACCGGCTTTAGTAGGTCGAATCTCGAAATGGCAGATGCTACTTTCTGAATTTGATATCATTTATGTGAATCAAAGTTCAGTCAAAGGACAAGTTTTAGCTGATCAACTCGCAGAAAGCCCAGTTGATGACGAAGAATTAAAGGAACAAGATCAGTTTCCAGATGAAGGCATCAGAATAACAGAAACAGAAGCCGAAAACAAAATTGGAAGTTGTATTTCGATGGAGCAGCCAACGTATACGGGTGTGGAATAGGGGCAGTCCTTATCTCACCAAAAGAAGAACAGTTCCCGGCATCAGCCAGATTAATGTTTCCTTACACAAATAATGTAGCGGAATACGAGGCATGCATCATGGGATTAGAAATGGCAATTCAAATGAATATCGAGGAGCTCGAAGTGTTTGGAGATTCATCACTTATCATTTTCCAAACTCGAGGCGAGTTCAAAACTAAGGATCCCAAGTTGATTCCTTATCATAATCACTTGGCTGAGTTAACAGGAATTCAAAGAAATTTCCTTCACTTATGTGCCGAGAACTCAGAATCAATTTGCTGATGCATTGGCTACTCTGGCCTCTTTGATCCAATTCACTGAAGGAGTAAGAATACAACCTTTGCAAGTCCGAATAAGAAGTGAACCCGCATTCTGTGCTGATTGATCAAATGAACCATGGTTTCAAGATATCAAAATTTCTTGCAAACAGGTAGTTATCCTGAGTGTGCTACAAAAAAGGATCAGAAATCATTGAGACGTCTGGCAAGTCATTTCTTGTTAAGTGGAGATACCTTATACAGAAGGTCATTGATACAACCTGTTGAGATGTGTAGATGAAAAGAAGCTCAAAAATTAATGGAAGAAGTTCATGAGGGAGTATGTGGACCTCATATGAACGGATATATGCTAGCTAAAAAGATTATGAGGCTAGGATATTTCTGGTTAACCATGGAATCAGACTGTATCAAACATGTGAGATCTTGTCATCTATGTCAAATTTACGCAAACAAGATAAATGCTCCTCCAAAGGAATTACAGTCAATGTCAACACCATGGCCGTTCTCAATGTGGGGAATAGACGTAATCGGGCCAATATCGCCAAAAGCTTCAAATGGTCATCGATTCATACTAGTTGCAATCGATTACTTCACCAAGTGGGTTGAAGCTGCTTCATACGCCAGTGTGACAAAAGCCGTTGTGGTGCGATTCATCAAAAGAGATATCATTGCTCGATATGGAACTCCAGAAAGTATCATTACGATAATGGTACAAATTGAACAACAATGCAATGACTGATTTATGTCAGCAATTCAAGATTAAACACCGGAATTCCACTCCATATCGCCCACAGATGAATGGAGCAGTAGAAGCCGCCAACAAAAACATCAAGAGAATCATTGAGAAGATGACGATTGCATACAAGATTGGCATGAAATGCTCCCATTAGCATTAATGGCGTATCGAACCTCTGTAAGAGTGTCAACTGGGGCAACGCCCTATTCCCTGGTATATGGAACTGAAGCTGTTTTACCAGTAGAAGTTGAGATTCCTTCGCTCCGAGTATTGGCTGAAACAGAGCTCGAAGAAGCTGAATGGGTTAGACAAAGTTGAACAGTTAAATCTTTTAGATGAAAAAAGATTAACCGCCATGTGTCATGGGCAATTATATCAACAAAGGATGGCTAGAGCATTTAACAAGAAGGTTAAGCCAAGAAATTTCCAAGAAGGTGATTTGGTTTTGAGAAAAATGCTGCCAAATGTGCAAGATTCCAGAGGAAAGTTCACACCAAATTATGAAGGACCATATATAGTGAAGAAGGTCTTATCGGGAGGAGCATTAATCCTTTCCCAAATGGATGGACCCAATTTAAAGGATCCTGTGAACTCAGATGCTGTAAAGTTGTATTATCCTTGATCAATAAAATTTGTCATTTCAAGTGATCAATTGATTTTATTTTAATTAATTATAAGCAAAGTTGATATTCCTGAAATTCTCTGAAGTCGAATCAAAGCCTGAAATTCTTTGAAGTTGAATCAAAGCCTAACCCACAAAATTCTTCTGAATAAATTTCCATCAAACACCATTTGAATCATCAGAAAAGAATTTGAGCATCTTATAATACTGAATGAATGCGTTTATACAGTTTGGTCTATTGATTGTTCTTATTTTAAAAGAAAATATTACTGCAAGAATAACTAATTTTGATAGAAAATTGAAGCATGTTTGAAAAAAAAAAGAAAAAGAAAAAAGAAAAAGAAAAAAAAAGAAAGAAAAAAGAAAAGAGAAAAGAAACCCCAGTGATTGAAAAATCACAAATACCCTCAGTCTAGACAGATAGTCTAGTACTACCCAACTCAAAATCCATCCTTTCGAGATGGTGACCCAAAATCCATCCTTTAAGATGGTGACAAAATCATCAGAAACCCAATCATTGAAGATGGTGATCAAGACAAATTCAGAAATTCATTCACTCAAGATGGTGATCAAGACAGAGTTCAGAAATTCATTCACTCAAGATGTGATCAAGACAAAGTTAAAATCCATCCATTCCAGATGGTGACAAAACCAAAGCCCATTGGTCCGGCAAATGACCAAACCAAAGCCCATTGGTCCGGCAAATGACCAAACCAAAGCCCATTGGTTCGGCAAATGACCAAACCAAAGCCCATTGGTCCGGCAAATGACTAACCAAATCTCAAGGTATAAACTCGACAGATAGTTTAGCACAAGATAAAAATCTCCTTCTTAAAAATAAAATTTGGAGAAGAAGCTTAACAAAAATTGGTTATCTTTTTGTCTTTGTGGCAAAAGTTTTATTCAAACTTTACCACAAAGAGGGGCAGCTGTAGACACCCAATTTTTGCCCAATTAATTAAGGCTTAAAATTTAATTAAACTTATTTTTTTTAAAAAAAAGCCTTAAGTATTGATGAAGTTGGCTAAGTAATCAAGGCACAGGCCAAATGGCCTGTTGGTTAAATGCATTGATCCAAACACACATCCAAGCTCAATGACACAAGTTCAAACCTTAGCAAAGGCAAAATTTTGTCTTTTTTATCATCTCATTATTTTTGCCTTTGCATCTTCCTCAAATGTGACTTTTTGCCTTACTTTGCGTCGGTTTTTAACTGACAAAACAATATTGATTGTCAAAATTGATAATGGAATTGCAAAGTGGTTATAGAACATGAAAGATTAGTGCAAAAACAACCCAAAAGTCACAAAATTCGTATTAAAAAAATTGGGAAAAAATTCAATTTGTGAGCATTCAATTGCACATGATTGGGAGTTACAAAAATTGATGAAATTGGACAATTAATCTACATACATTGGATGAATCTGACATGGAATATGAAAGCAATCATCAATTCATCAGTTACAAGATTGAATCAAACCCAAATTATTGATTAAATTCGTGGAAAAATCAAGGGGCAAAAATCGATTCATTTTTGAAACTGTTCGAAACTGAAAATTGAGCTTGCAACCTATAAATAGGAGGTCCTAGGATCAAAAGGCACAAGTCAATTTCAAGAAAACATATACATAGCAAAGCCAATTCGAAATTCTTGAATTTAGGGTATAGAATTCGAATTTTTCAAATTCGAATTGATTGGATCAGATTTAATCCAAATTGAGTGTTGTAACAATGTTAGAAACTTGATTTGGATGATTTAGTGTGCTTAGATTTGTTCGAATGATCGATTTCTCTCTGAAAATTTTTTTAAATTTTGTTCATCAACGCCGCCGTACAACCACCGCCGGAACCGCCCCTTGCCGCCGTTCTGAGTGAACGCCACCACCACCAAAGGACGCGCCACCACCATAGGAGTGGCCGACAAGCTTCCAGCCACCGAGGACCACCGGAGCCGCCGGAATCCGCCTCGAAAAGTCGCGTCATTGTCTTCTTCACCCGCCGGAGCTCTGAGATCCGACCCGAAGATCCGAATCCAACCCGGTCGGTGGTCGGTCAACGGTCGTGGTCAACGGTCAACTCTGATCAGACGGTCCAGATTTCATCAAGCAGATCAGACGGTCCAGATTTGATCAAGCAGATCAGCGGCTCAGATTTGATCAAGCAGATCAGACGGCCAGATTTCATCAAGCGATCAGACGGTCCAGATTCAATCAAGCAGATCAGCGGCTCAGATTTGATCGATCAGATCGGCGCCCAGATTTATCAAGCGATCAGACGGTCCAGATTTCATCAAGCGATCGACGGGTCCAGATTCAATCAAGCGATAGATGACGGCTTAGATTTCATCAAGCGATCAAACGGCTCAGATTGAGTCAACAAGATCAGACGATCCAGATCGGTCAGCGAGATCGACGCTCCAGATCTCGTCCGCTTCATCGACGGTCCGGTTAATCCGCATTAATTTTATTAATAGTTTATTATATAATTAATTTCAGAAAATAATAAAAATAGCAAAAATAGTAAAAAATTCATAAAAATTCAAAAAAATACAGAAAAATCCAGAATATATCAAATAATCATTTTTATAAAATTTATTTTTTTGATATTTTTTAATTTTTTTAAATATTTTTAATATGTATTTATACATAAATTATTTTAGAAAATGCATATTTAATGCATGAAAAATGATTTTAATATATTTTAATATATTCTGAATATGTTGTGAAGTTATGTGATGATTTTTTAAAAAAAAATAAATAAAAATAAAAATAATAATAAACAAAATAAATAAAAATGATAAAATTGAATTTTCAAAATTTCTAAAAAAATGATTTTCGGACTTAGAAAAATATGTTTTCATAAAATAAAAATCAATTGATTAGATCATAGGATCATCAAAAAATGATTTTTTATAAAAACTTGAAAATTTAATGAATTTAAAGTGAGAAAAGTTCAAAATATAAAATTGATCAACAAACTAAGGTTCTTTTTAAAAGAACTACGTTTTGTCTGATCTCGATTAGCGAGTACGTAGGCACCTGCGGGGCGACATAAAAATAAAAAAAAATGTTTTTGTTTTTATAATATTGTGAATAAATATTTTGTAAATATAATATATTTTTGTTGATATTCATATTCTAAAAAACTAAAATAAAAATGAAGAAAAGTACATAAAAAATAAAAAAATGAATAATGTGATTTGTAAATATTTCTGTTATAATATATTATTTGAATTTTTGAGCATGAAAAGGATAAATTTAAAATTTAAAATTCCAAAAGTGGTAACCATTTGATTTTAATAGGTTAGCCCCCGAATCCATGATATCTGGTTTTAAAAGTTTGTTTTTTTTTAAATTAAATTTTTTCGCAGACTAGTAGCTAAGTTAGGATCAACCGACCCATTGATCCTAGCTTTTATTTTTTCCCGATTTATATCGGGTGGCGACTCTAAAAAGTTTTTAAAAAATTTCTTTTAACCCCTAGTCGAGGATTCATGTTAAATGGGTTTGGGTTTAATGTGAATCGGGTTAAGAGAAATGAACCAGAGATCAGATGAGTGGAAAAATCTAGGCTCGACAATGAGTTTACTCTAGGCTTAAAACTAATTGCAAAGTTCTATTGTATGTTTGCTTGACTAATCAAGCTAATAACCTGTGGTTTGCTGCATTGGTTTTATGTTGTATGTAAAATTTGTATGTTGCATGTTCATGCGTATTATTTGTGGTATGGCGTATTGGGCGTTTTTGCTCATTCCTTTTATTTTTCAAGAGCAGGTGAAGATCAAATATATATGATTTACCTAGATTTGATGTCATTATGAACTACAGGAAGGATGATAGTGGCCTGATTATCCTGCTAGCTCCTAGATATACTTTGGATCTTATGATTGCTTATCAAGGAATTTATTGAGTAGTAATTTTATATGACTTTTGAGATTTTAAGTTTGGTTATGTTGGTTATGGTTTATGCCAATGAGGCTATTTGATGTTTTATTATTGAAAGTATTTTAAACAGGTACCTTTTTATATATAGTATTAGAGATACATCTTCTGATTATTTATCGATTAGTGTTTTCATAGCTTTAACGTGTCTATCTATATTGAGGGCACGTGGCAGGTTTGTAATACCATCAGGTTAGGCGCGCTACAATTTGTTCTCATCAAAATCACATATAAAGTAATTCATTTTAACAATCTACCATATTTTGATGAGGGCAAATAGTTATGTAAAAGCTTTTGAACTTCACTCCCCTTAATAAAAGCTCCCCCATATTTTTGCAATAGCAGCACCAGATTAAAGAATTTAAGAATAATCCATTAAGCATACAATTAACTCTCTCTTAATCATCCATTATTTGCACATTTAATTTCATTTCTCCCCCATAATTATACCATTATTTCTCCCCCTTTAACCTCATCAAAAGGATTTATACAAGATAAAAAGCAAAAAGAATAAGGAGAAACAACTATATCAATTAGCCAGGTAACAAAGTTAATAACATATCAAAGCAAAAAGTCATAGAAACACCCAAACATAAAGTGTCAAAAAATTAACAACACCTGAAGAATAAGGATTATGCACTAAAATCAATTTTTTTTCAAGCTTAATGTCTAATTCATGCACAACAACAAATATAATAAACAATAATAAATAGAGAGATAGGAAAAGGAAAGTTTGCATCGCGATTTTAACGTGGAGTTCGGTCCGCCTCCTAGTCTCCATGATCTAAAACAATTGCCTTCCTCAATAGAGGACTTCACCACTTTATTCACAACAACAATTTACCTCAATAGAGGACTTCAACACATAACAACACAAATGCTTGAGTTGAGTCTTTGCAAACTTGAATACACTAGACTCAACTCAAGTCTTCACTAAATTACTTACAACTCACTTAGTGTAGTATTTGACAAAGGATAGCGATGACAAAACACTTAGCACTATACTTAGCTCACACTTATACAATATTACAATTACAATGAACGCTTGTAGAGAGTGTTTACAAGGAAATGCTTGCAATAAAAAAGCTACAGAACTTATCTACAAGACCATAAACACTTGTATTTATAACATCTTGAACCCTTTTAGCTGTTGTCAACAAAACACAACTCCAACAGTCTAGTAAGAGAGGCTCTAATGGCTATTTTTCGGTCAATTAGCATCCGGATGCTATAGGCCTACCGTCTAGACACTATCTGCCAAACAAAGCAGCAAACTAGCTACCGTCCGGACGCCATATATTACTATCCAAACAGTATGTTGCAGTGCCCGATTCTAACCTCGACACTGTTTCATATTTTGATAATAACTTTCTCATCCGGACTTTCGATTGAGGTGATTTAAGATGCTACAAAAGCTTAAAGAGAGATCTACAATTTCTTGTTTTAAGCATTAACAAATCCTAAACAAAAAAGAAGTCTAAAATGAGTTTGAACTAGGATGTTACAATAAGCATAAATAAAAACAAAGCAGAACAAGTTCAACCATATCCAAAACAAATTGAACACTTGTTTTACTAATTAAGTGTAACTTAAATATGATTAAGTGATTAATTGTGCATTTCATTTCCTCATCAAAACACACTTTGAACACCATATATTCAACAATCTCCCCCTTTTTGATGAGGACAATTATGCACAATTAACTCCCCATCAATTAAACATCCATGTTATAAAAGAATTTTAGCAAATAATTTAAAACTTTGATGCTTAACTAAAGGATTTACAAGTTACACTTAATTTTCAAAGATATCACACATATATACTTAAACATGTTAATTGTGCACATATTTCTCCCCCTATTGACTCATCAAAAAGGAAAATTCAAAACATGCCAAATAATGAGAGATGCAAAAGCAACATGAAAGTTATAAAATATATTTTAGACATATTTATGTCGTTCAAAACTATGTAACATTAAAAACCACAAGTTTGTGTAAGTTTTTTGTCAAAAATTAGATGATATGTTTCTCAAGAGTATATAAATTTGTCTAAAAAGCTTTTCAAACATTTTCAATCATTCAAATAAGTCTAGAAATCAACATTAAACATGTCTAAACATTGTTTATGCATCAAAAGCATGAAAAACCATTTCATGCATTCAAATCTCAATTTTAGCACAAATTGAGTTCAAATCATGCATAAAGTTAACATATCATCAAAGATTCATGTTTAAGCACATCCAACACTTCATGTAAGTTTAAAAAGGTATATTAAGCATGTTAGAACTAAACAAACCCACATGAGATCAAACATTGCAAATTTGTGCGCATTTTAGCCATCAAAAGCATGATTTTTCCTTAAATATGTGCATAAAATTGTCTAAAAGAACCTTCATTCCAATTTGAACCTACATACAAATTTGTTAAGGTCTATTAAGCATGACAAAAGATGATTTAGACATAAAAAACATGAGAATCATTTTTGTGCATTTCAAACTGAATTTTAGCTTATTTTTAGCCCAAAGCATGCACAAAAAACTTCCCAACATAAAAAAATTGCACATTCAAGCACATTAACACATTATATGCATAAGGATCAAGGGGACAAACCATTAAACTCAAAAAAATTGAGATTATACCTTATTTTCGCCCTTGAAAACCCTTTAGGTACCTATATAAAACACATTTTCTTTTTTGTGCCCATTTTTGCTTGAGTCCTTTTTTGTTAGTGAAAACAAGAATTTCCATTTTTCGCACCCAAACAAACTTGCTTGTATGACCCAAATGCATAGCTTTCCTTATTGCACACTTGTGTGTAATATGATCAAGTTTGCCACAATAATTACAAGTACGAAAAAGTTGCTCTAACAAATCGAGTCTTATGATTCTTGCAACTAATTCCTATCATAGCGAATTCCATATTTGTTAAAATCAACTTTTTGCTTTCCAAGGAGAGTACTTAAAGTATTTTCCCCTTGGTTAATTTGGCTATGATAACGTTTGCATCACTCAAGCTAGTTTTTAACCTTTCATTTTCAATTTTTAAACTATCTAGCTCTTTTAGAATTTCCTCATTACTACTACTAGCACATACAACATTATCATCACTTTCATCATCACCATTTAAAGTTTTAACTTCAAGATCAAGCAAGTCATTTTCGATTTTCAATTTTTCATTCATTTTGCTCAACTCATCATTATTTCCTCTCAACTTCTTATTTTTATCATTCAATTTAGCATTATCCAGTTTCAAAAATTCAATTTCTTCATGCAACTTTTCATTTTCAATTTTAATTTCTTCATGCTCGTTTTTTATCTCCTATTTTCTTCATTAGAGATTTAAGCGTACTATTTTTCTTTTTCATCTTCAATATCTCATTACGTTCTTTATCATACATATCAACTATCTCATCATAAGGAACTTGTGAGGAAATTGAACATACCTCATCATTAGTGGCCATCAAGCATGCATCTTCCTTCGAATTGGATGAGTCTTCCTTTTTGATTTTGAGGCGTTGTAATCATCCTTCTTCATCTTCTTATTCACCTTCAAGAATATGGTGAACCTCTTTGTAAGTTTATCTAACTCGTCACTCTCTTCTTCCTCTTCACTTGAGCTTGTACAAGAGGCTTTTAGTGCAACTTCCTTCTTGGTTGACTCCTCTCTATGCTTTTTGACCATTTCACGAGTTTTTAGGGTTCCAAGAAGTTCTTCCTTGCTGATTATGCTCAAATCATGTGCCTCTTCAATGGCTGTCCTCTTCACCTCTCATTCTCTTGGCAAGGACCTAAGATGTTTGGATTAATTTCTAAGTTAGTATATGTCTTGCCAAGAATAGACAATTGATCCATAATATTTATGAATCTATCATACATTTCATCAATAGATTCATTAGCCTTCATTTTAAAAATTTCACATTCTCCACATAAGAGGCTAATTTTTGTATCTTTCATGATAGTAGAGCCTTCATAAGTACCTCCTAAATTATCCTAAAAAATTTTAGCCAAATTACAAGTACATATTCTACTAATATCACTTTCATTTAAACCACAATATAATATAATCATAGCAGCTTCACTTAATTGAACTTTCTCCTTTTCGGCCTTAGTATAATTTGATTCATTTTTACCTTCAATAACTATGGGCCTATTTTCTATAACACTCCATAAGAAAATATGTTGAGATTTTAAGAAAATCTTTATTATACATTTCCAATATGCATAATTTGCTCCGATTAAGATAGGTGTTCTATTTAGTGGTTGTCCTTCCATAAAACCTAAGGTGTTACTAGCCATGATTTTAAACTCATATGCGATTAAGCACTTATCCTAGAGTCCTAGCTCTGATACCAATTGTAAAAAAACTAAGAACACCTAAAGAATAAGGATTATTCACTAAAATCGATTTATTTTTGAAACTTAATATCTAATTCATGCACAACAACAAATATAATCAACAATAATAAATAAAGAGATAGAGAGAGGAAAGTTTGCAACATGATTTTAACGTGAAGTTCAGTCCGCCTCTTAGTCTCCACGATCCACAACAATTGCCTTTCTCAATGGAGGATTTCACCACTTTATTCACAACAACAATTTATCTCAATAGAGGACTTCAACATACAACAACACAAATGCTTGAGTTAAGTCTTTACAAACTTGAACACACTAGACTCAACTCAAGACTTCACCAAATTACTCACAACTCACGTAGTATCGTCCTTGACAAAGGATAGCAATAACAAATCACTTAGCACTACACTTAGCTCACACTCACACAATATTACAATTACAATTAAAGTTTGTAGAGAGGGTTTATAAGGAAATGCTTGCAATAAATAAGCTCTAAAACTTACCTACAAGACCACAAACACTTGTATTTATTACATCTTAAAGCCTCCTAGTCATTGTCAACAAAATACTACTCCAACGGTCAAGTGAGAAAGGCTCCAATGGCTATTTTCCTATCAATTAGCATCCAGACATTGCAGGCCTACCATTCGAATGATATCTGCAAAATAAAGTAGCAAACCATCTACCATCCGGACACCGTATGTAAACCCCCAAAGTTTTGTGATCAATTAAAACTTAAACCCTAATTAGAAGTCAACTGGCATTCTAAAGTTAACAAAACCCTAGTCTACCGTAACCATCCAAGTCCGACATTCCTGTTTAAGAAACCCTAAGAAAGTAAGAAAGAGTTTAGTATGTAGAATAGTTCGTAATTACCTACGGAAGCTTAAAAAGATCAGATTAGTAAAACCGCAACTCATTTTAAACCCATCGGATACAGTTCTTGAAAATCGAATTTTGACAAATATGATCTTTTTAAATTATCTTATATTATTCCGAACTATAATCCATCATTAACATATTTCTATTGTTCTCATGTTTCAAGCGTGAGATTGCCGAAGTTGAAACTACTAGATTGTCTTTATCTTAATTGACTTTTGAAACTTCGGTTTGACTAGGGTTAGGGTTATTTCAACTTTTTCCTAGAATTTGAGGGCTTTACAGCGTTCGTGTATTTTTACACGTAAAAAATATTTTATGTAGTGTTTTCGAGAGAACACTATCATGTAAGCCGCTAGTTTTTCCATGTACACTGCCGGTGCTAAGTAGGTATAGGTACTATTCATTGTCTTCTTCGTTTATCTATTTCATCTTTCAAAAATTTTCTCATTTTAAATGCATTATGTTTGTATGTTAAATTATTTTTTAGTGTTTTGACATGATCATGAGCTACTATTTGTGATCAATCAACACATATAACATTGCATAATCATCATAACTTGTGATTTCCTAGCTTCTATTCATAACATAATACATGAATGGAGTTTTAAGGTTAGATATTACCTTATAGGAGCTAAGTTTGAGTTGCTAACCACCTTTCCAGATCTAACTTGAACCTAAAGTTAATGATAACATTCTTTAAGTTAATATTTAATATTTAAACTAACTTAAAACGAATTTACTTACCTTGATTATTTACTCCTTAAACTTGTGTTTGTATCTTGATGAAGCTTGTTTTTATGGAGTTGTATTTGTGTGTTTTGGGTTGTTGATTTGGGGTATTTGCATTGTTGTTTTGGCTATTATTATGAGCCTTATTTGTTTTGTTTGTAACTTACAAATGGAGTGTTTTATAGACAAAGTGTTGCACTCCTCTTCTCAATTGTCGGCCAAGATGCAAGTTCATTCTTGCCTATTTTGTTGCATTTAATATTGTATTTAATTTCAAGAATGTTGATTGTCTAATCTTTAATCAAGTTGACTTTATTATGTATGATTTGGGAAAATTGGCTTGAAGATTTTGGATACCAAATTTGTATCATAATATTATAATTTCAATTTAATTAATTAATTATTTTAGTTTTAAGATTGTTTATTAAGATAAACGGGTATAAATATGTCAATTATCTAGAAGTTTGGTTTCCAAAAATTTATTTAAAGTTTCTATAAATTTTGTTTATGATCTTTTAAGTACAATTTTAAGTTTAAAGTTTACCCGATTAATTATTTTTAGGATTTTATCTCACGTGATTAGGGTTTTCTAAGCTCAATAGGTCAAATGAAGGTTTTAATACCTATAGATTCCAAATATAATGGTGCAATCCAAATATTTTTCTAAAGTCTAGATTATTAGTTACAGATCTATTTTCACTCTTATCGCGTATTTATAATACTAGCAATTAATCTTTTAGTTATTAGTTTATACCCAATATGTTTTATAAAAGGGTTGTCTTTTATTGTTTTGAAATGTAGAGCTACTTTTAATTATATCTTGAGTTATTTGCTCAAGATATAGAATCTTGTCTTTGGTATATATAAGAAGCAAAAAATTTTCTATTCAGGTTTTTAAATTATAAATGAGTTTATTACTACTCATAAGTATATTCTAGAGTTTTATTTGGTCCTATTTTTAATATCTATTTTACATTTGTTACTCTATTTATTTTACTAGTTATAAAGATTGTCGAGTTATGATGGTTAGATAAGGATTTTAGTCTCTATAGACGCAAAATTTTCTAACTAAAATATTGGTATAATTCAATTATTTAATTAAGGTTTAGATTCTTTAGTATTGATCAATTTTTTATCTTTTTGCGTATTTTATAATTCTATTTATTTATCCTTAAACTCTCTTTTTATAACTAATAGGTTCTAAAAATTAATTGTCTTTTATTATAATTGAATTTAAGGTCAACTATGATTATTTGTTGAATTATTGATTCTTACACAGAA
The DNA here is from genome assembly GCA_024138025.1 of Combretum micranthum. Classification (NCBI taxonomy): domain Eukaryota; kingdom Viridiplantae; phylum Streptophyta; class Magnoliopsida; order Myrtales; family Combretaceae; genus Combretum; species Combretum micranthum. The sequence goes on from JAMXBD010004153.1 coordinate 45,131, forward strand.
TATTATCTTTTACTGTATAGAAATTATTTATCCTAATTATTAATAGTAGTAAATTTTCTAGTGTTATTTTATAGTTTTAAAAATATTAAAGATAATAGAAAATCATTGTATCATTATTAGAATCTTATTTTTCTAAGTATTGAACTTAAGGAAATTGATTTTGAATTTTACAGTAACGATGGTTATATCATCGATCATTATTTGTTTAAAGTTATGGAAGTCATAATTTGCATTTTGAAATTTTATTGGCAAGGATTTTAATTTTTCTAACTGTAATCAAATTTATTCATACTTCAATAATTTTAATTCGTGAAAAATTGGAAGCAATTTTTGCTATTTTTTATTATAGTTCTTTATGATTTTACATTATATTCTTAGTAATTATTATAATCAAGTTATATAAAATTAGGGAGATTACAGAGCCTTAATTGGTCTCAATTTGATACAACAATCTATAGAGAATGTGTAAGTAATCAAACATTGTATGATGGTAGCTTAAGGTAGACATAACAGTAAACAATGACTTGAGTTTGCGGTTGGCGATCACGTTTAAGTGTCCTCCACAAAAGGAGTTGTTAACTTGGAATTAAAGCCAAATTAAATCCAAGATATATTGGCCCATTTGGGATCCTTTGGCTAGTTGATTACTGGCTAGCTTCGCCACCAAATATATCAGATGTACATAATGTCTTTCACATCTTGCTCTTAAGAAAGTGTGCATCAGATTTAGATACAATGATTGAGGTGAATCTACCGACAGTGCAACCGAATCTAACATATGTAGAGTATCCAGTACGGATAGCAGATAAGAAAGACAAGCAGCTCAGGAAGAGGATAATCGAGTATGTGAAAGTTCAGTGGAATGGATAAATAGAGCAAGAGACCACTTGGGAGTTAGAAGACACCATGAGATAGAATTACCTGGAACTCTTTTAGATACCAAGTAAATCTTGAGGATGAAATTTATATTAACAGGGGAGGGTAAAATATCCCAATATTTTTTTTTAAGCATATGGTATGAAGTCAAGAAAAATCAAAATAGCATGTGTTGAAAGTTTAGGATCATTTTTTTAAACCATTAAATGGTCCTACTTTATCTTTATGTTAAAGATTTAAATAATTATTAAAATTAAATTAATAAAAAATGTATAGATATAAGAATACATATGCATATCCTAAGATTGATATATCATAAAGAAATATCTAAACAAAGATTAAGATCAATACGTACAAATAAGTTTGTCTAACCTTATAGTAACAATTAAACCCTAATTTGATAGTTATATATTAGCACATTGCTTTTAGGGACCCCAAAATCCTCTTGCCTCAACATCATAAGGTGAGTATATCCAACCAAGAAGACATCTTGAGTATAGAGATTGGTGTAGAACTAATTTGGTTTAATTATATGGTGGTAAAGGACAGTGGGGAACTTCAAGAGATCCAGTGTCTAGAAAGATGACAACATGTAAAAGAATAAAGGTGATTAGAAAAATTATGTGAAGTCGATTTAATATGTGATATTTATGAAGGTAAATTTATTGATGGAGTATGTTCTTTAAGGAGATTACCTCAAAAAAAATGGAAAACTCAATATCAAAACACATATACCAAGTAATGACATGGAGGAAATCTTTTCATGGGAAACGAAGGCAAACCAAATGGAGGGGACGTATTTGCTAAGGTAATATTTATACTGACAAAAAAATAAAATTCTATAGACAATGACCTTAATAACCTGGTAAAGTAGATTAGCAAAAATATTAAATTATCACGTTTATCTAAAACTTGATTTAGGACAGTGAGGATTACAATCACATGGGATTTGTAAGTATCGAGGCATGTAAGTTCACACATCAATTCATGCGTTAAAGTGTACAATAAAGGAGTTTTCTTTTTTAATTTTTTTGATTAATTAATGTCAATGCATGCTGAATAGAAATAAAGGTTGGAAGAAAATAATCTTTGGCCGATATTGAAATGTGTATGATGCTTGCTTGAATTTTTTTTTTTTTTTTTCTGGAGTAATTTATCTAATGGCTGGAAAAAGGACATATGTCTTGATCCCCTTTCATAATTAAATACAAATAACATAAACAAAATGACTTTTGGTATGAAATTTTGTTATATTATTATATATATATATATATATATATCGGTAAGTACAATATGTTTATGTATTTAGTAATTTTAATGTCGATATGTTATATAATTATGCGTGAAGAAATTTTTATAATGAAATTGCTTGTCCTATTTTAATTAAATAATGATAGTATAGTTTGTTTTGGATATAAAAAAGGCAAAAGAAAGACACGAGCAAATAGGAAAGGAACAGAGGAGAAAAATCAGGAAGACAAAGGAGAAAATAAACATGAAAAATGCAAAAGGAAACAGGACAAACAGACAAGAAAAAGATTGAAGAAAAATCACGGGGATACTGTTCAGCACTATGGCATAAGTACTGTAGCAGCTTTTTTAGAGTACTGTAGCAATAGGCTACTGTTTTAATGTAGCAGTATGTCACTGTAGCACTTTTTACTATTTAGTTTTGCGAAAAAATTTCTATAAAAGGCGAGCAGAGTTCAAGCTTAGGACACGAAAAAAAAAATATTAGAAAGTATTTGAGTGTTTTGTGAGTAATATTTCTGAGTGTTTTAGTCCTGTAAGAATATCCTTGTAACATACCTCCACCGTATTTAATAAAGCTTTTGTAAGTTTTCCTTAATCATGTCCGGCTAATTTTTCTTTTAAGGTATAAATATAACCATGCTCTAAAATCTTATTAGGCCTTTGTATCATCCGATAAGGTTTTATAGCATGGGTAAACAGATTAAGGCATCATAATTGGGTAGTAAAGCTCGGGTTTCTTTAGAGATTATATCAAAAGGGTTGGCCTAAGAACCCTTTGATGAGGCCGTTTGAGGTAGAGTTTGTTGTGTTTTGGCCTTGTAGGTTGTCACATGGGCATGAGGTGCATTCTCTAAAGAAAATATTCCTCCACTGATCAACTATTCTCACTTTAATTCTTTACCCCTGCCATGAAGTCTTTTCCCATGAAACAGAGATCCTACTTTTTGGTATTAGAGCCAAGTTATCTTTATATCTTAAAACTTTATTTAATAGTTTCATTTAAATATCCAGCTTTTATGTTACATAATTTCCAGTTTTATTACTGTTTTGATATTATCGGGTTACTTTACTGTTCTACTTTATTATTGTTCAAAATTATTTCTGTCCATATACTCTATTCTTTAATATTCTATTTAGTTTTATAATATTTGTTTAATATTGTTGTTTAATATTAGCTGTTTGTTTTCTTTACTATCTTTTATTATTACTTAGCTTTATCTATTTATAATCTTACATACTGTTTATTTTGCCTAAATTATTAATGATTATCCATCTTATATTTTATGACTCTTATGCTTATATATATGTTATGTAAGAAACATTTTTTGTTGAGGAAATCTTAAATAATATGTTTGATTATGAATGGTTTATATGAATGCTTTTTATTAAGGAATACATAAAGGAACAAGGCAAGGAGATAAAAAGGTTAAGGAATATTATAAGGAGAACCAAAGGCTACATAGGACAGCTTGAAAGTCTTTTAGAGTTACGTTTTGAAAATCCAACTCCAAGGAACAATAACTTTTTATGTATACCTCAAAGGATAAGGATATATAGTAATTTACAAAGCAATTATAATTTTATTGAAGAAACAAGGCACAGAATAAAGGTTTGCGAAGATAATATAATAAGGTTCATAAGATGATATAGTTTTAAATTTTACGTTTATTTGGTATCTTTTTATATAGCTGTAATTTCTGATATAGTAGATAATAATGTGAGATAATAGATTTGTTAATAAATTCTAGAGAACAATTGATGTTTGTAGATTATGACACATCGATACATAGAGTATATTAAAAGGTATAATGATATAATAAAAATGATGTGAATCTAGGGGGGTTGGAAATTCTTTTCTTCAAAGATTAGGGTTCCTAGTTTTTTTAGGTTTTTCTAAATATATAAACTTTAAAAATCTAAAGGATATGGATGAAATTGCAATTCGATATATGCTATAAATCACAAAATCAATCTGGTTTTGTGTTTGAATCACAAAACGATATGACCCACATTCTACAAATCTCACACGGCGTTAAAAGAATCTGAATATTTCAATCAATGAGAATGAATAAAGGAAATCACAATCTCTCAATATTCATGAACAATTGCAATACATGCAATTACAAGTTCTTATCAACAAGAACTCAAATAACTCTCCACAAAGGAGGAGTCTTTCTTCCAAAGGAAATAACATAAAACTTGTATATATAAATTACAAACCAAATGACCTATATATAATAATAATAAAGGAAACTTAAAACACCTAAAAATAAATAAAATAAATAACCCTATTAATAATAATAACAAAGGAAGACTAAAAGACACAAATTAACAATAACATGAAGGTTGGTAGTTTTTCTTCAAACGTTGGCTGCTTATATTTACACATAGGTGACTTTGGTCATTAGCTTTAACATTTTGTGATCTGTGAGTTTCAATGCAGGTGGCCTATCTTGCTATGCCGGTGGCGTAAAGTTTCAAAGTCGGTAGTGTTGAACCAATGTTCATCCTCCTGTGACATTGGACTACTTCTGCTCTTTGTTGAATCCATTTGATTTGCAGCTCTTTCCCATTTGAGCCTTGATACTCTATTTTTAAATTGAGTTTTTCCAAATTCATTCGAAGCTTGATCTTTTTGCATCAAAAAGGATACAAGAATCTTGTGAAAGATATAGAAAAGGATTTAGAAAGGATTAATCGACAAAGGAAAGAATTAAAGCAAAGGTTAGGAGAAAGTGTAAAGAAACCAACTACATGTTCACATTATAGATAAATAATAAGATATAGTGAACTTATAAGATATTATGAAGGATTGATAAGTCGCATGATGATGTGATGCATAATTATGTTGAATATATAAAGGATAAAAACCTAAGGATAAAAAGGTTAAAGGATCACATAAAGACAGAAAGAAGGATATTGGAATTTTGGAAAAAGGATATAAAAGGAATTGAAAAGTCATTAGAAAAAGGAATATATCAAGCTGAGTATGAAGAAAATGAACTTTTAAAGAATGACAAAATGACTCTTTGTATTATAGACCAAATTGAAAAGGATATAGAAAGGATAACTCAAAGGATAAATTATTATGAATGTTTGATAATAAGTATGATAGGATGAGCGCAAGTTTTGATAGAATTATAGGAAGTAGTAATTATGATAGGAAGCTTTTTGATTTCTTGCAAATAGCAGATAATTTAGAAATTTTAAGTGTAGAAAGAGTTGAAAGTTATATTAGACAATTAGGTTTAGAAATAGAAATTAATCTTACAAGCTTGAATGAAAAGGTTAAGGAAGTAGGAGAAGAGTTCATACACATCCACCAGTTTGTACCAAAGGAGAGGTTGTATATTTATCTAAAGGAAGGTTTTGAATGGTACTTTACAGATTTAAAGGACAAGAAAGGCATAAATGGGTTAAGAAAGCAGTTAAGTCAGATTAAGTTAGTTGACCCTTGTATATTACCTAGTACAAAACTTCATGATTAGGAATTTTAATTGGCTAAATTTAGAAATCAAGGAGCATAATAGGATACAAGTAGGAAATAATAGTTTTTCCCATCTTTGTTATTTTAATCATTCACTGCATTTGTTGCATCCAGATCATGAGCAGTTAAATAACATAGTAGACTTAATTATATCTTTTAATACAACTGTTTGTAAGTATTTAGATACTATGTACAAAGCTAACAACTTTTTTAGGATAATGGATGAAAGAAAGGATAAATAGGTAAAGGAGAATAGATAAGGTTGACTACATAAAGCAAACACAGTTGATATAGAAAGAAAATTGAAACAATTAGAACATATAATGTAAGCCCCAGAAAATTTCAGTAAATAATTCCAAAATGAACTTCTAAAAAAATAAACCCTAAAGATCACTCCAAATTAAAACCGAATTTCAATTAGTCCAAAAACACGAGCGAATCCAAAAATTTCCAAAGCTTGAGAAAAATAAGAATCCTTAAAAATAAAATAAGAACTCAACATACTTCAATTCCAAAACCACTACGTACGACTAACTCTATACGAAACCCCGACTTATAAAAATGAGTAATATAGAACCCAAAATCAAATTAATAAAAAGAAAATAACAATTAACTTTCGGAAATGAAAACCAATTCAAGAATTCCGAAAACATTAAAAGATATTAAATACTTATAAAAATGAAATGTAAAATAGATTTCTCAAATTAAATATGTTGTATAAACATAAAATATCAGTTTCCATTTTGGCAAGGATCTAAACTGGAAAATCACCCGGAAACCCTAACCGGAATACAATAGTGTAAGTCCGGCAATCTAGTGCCCCTAACCTTAGAGGCCGAGATGTAGTTTAAATATATAGAATAACTCATAGTAATATGAGTTCGTTTATAATTATCAGATTGGTAAATTTTTGACCTACTTCGAACCCGTTCGGATACAGACTTCGAAAAGCGTGTCCCGGGGCTCGAGATATCAAAAATATACCATTAGTACCGTTAGACTCGTAATTTTATAAGATTTCTAAATATATCAGTTATATAATTTTTCGGGTTATAAAAGTTACAGTTATAACCTTTTTATCGTATTTTCATTTCTACCGGTAATTGATTAGTCTTTTGCACTATTCATTTTATTTCATTACACAATTTTATTACTTTTATAATGTATACCCGGATTTCCTAGTAATCAAGTAAACTTCGAAAACCAGAAAATGAAACCCTAAACCGGTTTAGTTTAAGCTTTGTGAGAAAGACTTAGAAACCCTAATTCCGGCTTTTCCTCGGTTTCCAAATAAGAAACCTTTATAGGCAAAATTAATTTGGAATATAGTTCTTGATTATATTTTAAACAAGAAAAGATCGATTTTAAGAAAATTTCAATTCCGGGTCATCCCGAGACCCTTTATAGAAAAACGTGCCCCGGAACTAGAATTTCAAAAATATACTTATGAGTACTCATTTGAACCGAAATAAAATAAGGATTTCAAAAATATATTTTTCATAATTTTCCGGCTTATGAAAAATACAGTTATAGCCTTCTTATTCGTATTTCATTACAACCGGAAATTAAATTGTCTTGTCAACTATTCCTCACTATTCAAAAAGTACCACCTATACTACCTTTTTGCACACTCTACAATTTCAACCCTTATCATCACTCAAATCACTCTCTTTTCTCTACACTTTTTGTCCCTTAACTTTTATACAAATTATGACAAGTCAAACATCAAGTCAAATCAATCAAAACAAAAAATTAAAAATCAAACTTCTTTCCCCCCTTTTTGGTGAATAGTGCCGACATGAAAACCCCCCCTACAAGCTTTAATTTGCAATATTTTTTGTTATTGTTTTATTCCATTTTAACCTAATTTCACTTTATATATATAAACTACTTTTTCTCTCTCTCACTTCATTCTTTCACTTTTCAAGTTTTACAAAGTTAAAAAGCTCTCTTTTTCTCTCCCTCACCACCTCCATGCCGTGAGCTTCTAAGGCTCATACACACACACACACATAACCTTCTTTTTCTTCTTTTGTCTCCTATTTTACCTTAAGTAGATGAACCTTGCTTCATATATCCTTAGATCTTTGTAATGGCTAGGTTATTCTTGGATATTTCCAACTAAATATCCCCATGAGCTCTTGCTAGGGACAAGGAAATATCAATACAAGAATACCAAACCATCACCAAGTGGATATAGCATTTAAAGGAGCTTTCATGCCATAAGCTTTATGATTTTTCATCAAAAGGTATTTTGAACAAAAGAACTTTTATAAAAATATAGTTTTTATGTTTTCAAAACCTATTTAAGCATTTGATATAGTAGATCTACCATTTTACTATTCATATTCATGTAGACATTTAAGATCTCATCTTTATTTTGAGTTTATGTGCATTCATAGTCTTTAATGTTTTGTCCTTGGTAAATGACCTTTCTAGTACATAGATCTATAGATAGATAAGTTAACAAACCAAAAAAAAAACACTTTTCAAGGAATGAGTTGGTGTAAATTCGGATGACTTGAAAAACCTAGGTTAAAAACACTTTTACCAACTTCTAAACATATATTTTACAAGAGAAATGAAGTCTATAGGTGATAGATAATGTTTGGTAATATTTTTCATGAGTCTAAATGAGTTTTTACCAAAGAAAATGTTGGAAACAAGAGATGAAGTCCAATAGAAGTTTTGAGCTAAAAGTCTTGTAGGCAAAATTCGTAATAATGGATAGATGGTTACAAAACACTATTTTTCCAACTTCAAAAATGGTATTTTCTTAAATAAATGGAGTCCTTAGGATATAGGTATAATAAACACTTAAAGTTTTAAGTATATAATACATTTTTCCTAAAGAAATCAACTTGAAAATGGAATTTTCTAAATTCGGATTTTTGGAACCACCTTAGTAAAAGACCCTCTTAAAAGTTTATAAATGAAGATTTTATTAAAGAAATAAAGGCCTTAGGATATAACTAATATAAGGGTCAAAATTTCTTTAAACCAAGTAGAGTTTTTCTAAAAGAGAATCCTTGTAATATGTAGGTGTGACCAAGTGTAGTAAATTCACTTGTTAAGCAATGGTATGAAATGGTTTTCTAAGAAAAAGTTTATTAAAATTCTTTAAGTCTAAAAAGTTATAAGAACTTAGGCTCATTAGGGTTCAAGTCATGACATTCATGATAGGGAAAATCATTACCATGGCATTTAGTTTCATTTTGTACTTAGGAATCTCAAGTGCATTCATGAAAACCGCATTTTCGGAAATCAATATACCTGCTGTACAGATCTGATCCCTCATTTCCGAGGCTTAGATATTTTCAAAACTTGATTTAAACTACATATTTAAAAAGCTCTTCCGAAGTAGATAGAAATCGATATAAAATTTGCGAGATTCCGAGTTAAAATGACCAAGTTATGGCCATTTTAAATCGGGACTTCGAAAATGACGCGAATTTCGATTTCACTAAGTTTTCTTAGAGTTTTAGTATCCTTAGATGGTAGAATACTCATTAGAGTATTTCTTATGTGATTAGGTGAACCCGTGAACGTTGACTCTTTGTCACCGGATTATTATTACTAGAAGACCGGTGATCCAATGGCCGAGTGAGTTCATTTCTCAATTAATTATGCTCTTGGGTGTGCTTGTAGTAGTAGTGGCATTAGACTTAGGAAAAGATAAAATTGTGATTGAATGGTGATCTAAACTTGTATGAATGAACGATAAGTATATCGAGGCAAGCTTTGTTGCAATAACTTGTATGAGCTAGTATAGATTTGGAGTGTCTGAAATCTGTATGATCACTTTTAAAATTATCTAATTAATATGCCATGATTATATGAATAAATTGTACATGCATATCACGTAGTGAGTCACATTGCATTACGAGAATGCTTTTGGTGGGAACAAAAGTATGATCGGGAGGCAGCGGGTCTTTAATGAAGGGGACTAGGGTTGCATGACTTATGGACCACCCCATTCAAATAATGAAAACTATGGTTGCATGACTTATGGACCAACATTAAAATTGTGGTTGCATGTCTTATGGACCACCCCACTTAAGATTGGGACTATGGTTGCATGTCTTATGGACCAACATTGGAACTGTAGTTGCATGACTTATGAACTACCCCAAACCCCGAATGGAGGGCGTAAATCCATTCACATATGACTACCGGAAAGTCATATGCTTGCTTGCCCATTTGCTTGTGCATTCATATGATTGTTTAAATAAACTTGCTTGTATATTTTACAATTGAGTATATTATTGCGGAAATGAATCTCACTAAGCTAGTGTAGCTTATACCCCAATAGATGTTTAAATGAGCAGGTTATTCCAAGAATGCTAAGTGGGGACTGAGATGGTTGAAGCCGAGAATGATTTCGAGATTCCGGCAAGATATAAGAATGCTTGAAGTTTTTGGCTAAGCTTTACGATTTGCTTTGTAATAGCTTTATGTAGTGAAGTCTTGGATGAATGTAGTTGAAGTTTGATGAATTGTATCTTGAAGTATATGGTTTTGTATTTGGAGTATAGTGGATTGTATTTCCTTTACATTGTTACTCATTGTATCAACATAAAACGTATCATTCCGATGAGTCTCCTTTATGTGTTAGACGCCTTGTACATAGTATGGAAGCCTTCGCATGATGAGGTGGTCATTCTTAGGCTTTAATATTGTGTACGGCGGACTGCCACGTTTAGGGTACCCTTCGGGGCGTGACAGTTTAGTTGGTATCAGAGCGACAAGGTTTTGGGAATTAGGTGGGAAGACTTTAGGAGAATAGAATGCTAGGATATGATCTTAAGAATGAATAAGTTTTAGATAACCCTTAAGTAACAAAGAGATTAGCCTTATCTTTATGACCCATGAGTTACGATTTGAGGATTGGAGATCTCTGAGAAAGTAAGAGATAGTTATATTAGGACCGGATGATCTTAAAGAGTCAACAGACCATAAGGAACATCTTACGAGAAGAAGTTCTTAACTAAGGAATGACCTTTCAGTAAGGACGAGCCCTGGATTTTATAACTGAAGAATGAAATTGTAATAATCGAAATACTACTTGGGAGATTTCTAGAAAATATACAAAATAGTTGTACAAGTGTTGGAAAGTCTTCAAGAAATAATAATCAATGAAAGATGTGCCACATGGAGAAATTCTCTGGAGTGATAATCCCGAAAGAGCTAAGGAAATTAAGGGTAAATTAGGGAATGACCTAAAGGAGATGACATGAAGAAGGGGTATAAGAGGATTAAGGATGGAAAATATTTGGTGGAATGATCAAACCTACCTTAACCCCGTAAGGCACGAAGAATAAGTGACCTAACCCAACTCTTGGTTCAAGCCAAATAGGAGAGATCGTAAGTTACCCCTTCGACCTATAAGATAACTAGGTGAGTAAGATTAACAACGTTTTCGCCGTTTTCTTAAATAAGATAAAACCAAATACCAAAGTGCAATTTTTTCTAAAATAAGCAACTTGCGTGTAGTATAACTAGGTTAACGTGATCGTTTCGTCTTATTTCTAGGAGACTACCTGAGGAGATCGTGCAACAGTCGACTAACTCTCTCGAGGAACAGCAAGTTAGAGACCCTCACCCTACAAGATTCAATACAACAAGTCATAAACCTTTTGGGATGTTTGGTGGACACGCAAAAGCTCCTTTTGCAACAAGTGCTCATCAGAAATATGCCGGTTCAGGTGGAAGGACCCCACCAAGTAACAATGGACAGGATTGAGACTCCCTCTTCTATGGTTGGTTCAAGCTCCAAAGTCCGAAGGCCTAAGACAACCAACTTATCTGTTCAGAATGTACCTTTCAAGAGACGTCAAGTCCATTGCTGGAAGTGCAAGGAAAGTCACTATCCAAAGAGGTGTCCGCAACTAAAGGACAAGTGCTATCTCTGTGGGGATCCTGAGCACCAGATTCGGGACTGTCCGAGGATGAAAACTCTACATTGTTTCATCTGCAAACAACCAGGACATTGGGCAAATAGATGCCCCCAAAAGAAGTAACCAGTGGGAGGCCACCCTCGTCTGGAAGAAGACAGTCTCCTAGAAACAGTAGTAGGACCCTTGAGAAGCGTTAGAACAAATAACTTTTTGTTAAAAAAAAAAAAAAAACAAAGATGTTTTGAAAATGTAAACCGATGTTGTGGTTTATCATCTAGTTCATAAATTAATTCTAATGTATGTTTTGCATCCTTTCTTTGAACTTTTGTAATGAAAGATTTACATCTTCTCTTGATTTCATGTATTTCGTTTTGAATATTATGAAGTTTTTGCTATCGATTTTGATTTCAGTAGAATTTCAATATTTCTTACATATGTTTTTATTTCCGCATTTCCGTGTTTTGTATATCTGATAAGTTTCTTTAAGCTTCTTTTACCGCCTTAAGACGTAATAAAAGATTTACAATTTTCACCTGAGCTTAATAAAATTTTAGGAGATATACCCAACCACAACAAGAACCCATCATGACCCTTTTAGGAACCGAGAACCAAGCGATACCCGAACCACCTAACCAAGGGGGAAATGCCTCAATAGAGATTGAACAGCTTATATAAGAGGCTACATGCAACAGACTCAAGTCAGTTCAACATCTACACCTATAAGATATGTGCAAGAAACGACACAAGATCAGCTACCACCATCTCAATACCACCAAAGCCTCTTACCATGCTTCATAAAGTGTAACCAGTATTTCGACGGAGTTTTTTTGGAAAACCCGATGAGGCAGAGGATTGGTTGGCGCACATTGAGAAGTCCTTTAATGCTTTTGAAGTACCACACCGCCTGAGAGTCAATTATGGAACCTTTATGCTCTGCTTACATGCCCGAGTATGGTAGGACTCTAAGGAAAAAGTTGACGCCTCCAGTTACATGGGAGATGTTTAAATATGAGTTTTTGAAAAAATATTTCCCCATGAGCTTAAGAGTCCAGTACAGTTCAGATTTTCTCAATATCTCACAAGGAGATCATAGTATGGAACAGTACGAAACCGAGTTCAGTAGATTGTTGCAATATGCTCCAAAATCATATAAGCAAAGTGAGGAACTCAAAAGACAAGTGTTTCTAAATGGTTTAAAAGAAGACCTTCGAACTCGATTGGAAGAATTGGATATCAGGAGTTATCAAGGATTGCTAGAAAGAGCACGGATAATAGAAAATGCTCAAAGGAGGAGGCAAGAAAGAAGTAATAAGGAAATGAAGTTCTATGCTTCAATGACCCCAAGTCAAAATGTCATAACACTTCCCTTATATGATGACCCAAACAAGGAAGAAGACATAATTTTGGATAAGCTACAATGTTGGAAATGTAAGAGAGAACATTACCCTATTCAGTGTCCACAACTCCAATTCAAGTGCTATCTCTGTGGGGACCCTGGTCACAAAGTTGAGAAGTGTCCTAAAAAGATGACCACCGGATGCTTTATTTGCACAAAAACAGGACATTTGGCTAAAACATGCCCTAAACGGGATAATTTGCGTGTTGCTTCGTTGGAGCTACCTAGGAAGAAGAGGAAGAGATATAACAGGAATAAAAGCAACAAAGGAAAAAGGAATCGAGTTCTTTAAGGACATCTACATCCAGAAATCTAATCCACAACCCTCACACATATGGAGTGTATGAAGAAGCTAGTAATGAGGAGCTGGAGTCCTTGGCCATGGAAGGAAGCGAGGATCAAAGATGCAACTCGGTATCAGGTTAGCGATATACCCTTAGAATACCGCATATTATTTCCTGTCAATAGCATCAAAGAGATAGGTTGTTAGAAATACCTTCGGATTACATGGCTAAACTAAAAATAGGAAAGCCCGAGACCGTTAAAAGCTAGAATGAGCCAATGATGGAAACGAAAACAAAACTTGTTTGATTTAACATATACCAAGACACTCCATATATAACTTCTTGTAAGTAAAGAACTTTGAAAGATCGAAATCTACAACGATCGTTACATAAAAGTTAAAATTCCAGCGATCAAATCTCAATTACCCAACTCCATAAGATCTTCACGAGTAAATGATTATACAATAAAGCAATGAGATCTCTTGATTTCAATCCCATCAAAATGATCACGATGATAAGAATTTAAAACGATGATGACCATATTGTTTAAGGAAATATAAATCATAAAGCACAATATTGTATATACATCTACATAAGAATGGAGAAGCGAATCCACAACCTTCGTTGGTCAAGTAATCGAGTCATGAAAGGTCGTATTGTCATGAGTCGTCTAGTGTCGGTCGAGTCGAGTCGTCTATGGTCTCGAGTCAAGTCGTATCGTTTTCCAAAAGAGTCGTGTAAGTGAAGGTTGGAATCGCTAAGCCAAATCTTATTAATTTGTATGTGCTATATTTCGTAAAATACTTATCATGCAAAATTTAGAAATGAAACAAACCAAAGCATAAACAGGTGCTAGAAATATAATTTGAAAATCCACAATCTTTTCTCGATAAACGATATACATGTAACAAGTTTTGCGGACAAAACTTTCTTTAAGGTGGGGAGGATGTAAGCCCCAGAAAATTTCAGTAAATAATTCTAAAATGAACTTCGAAAAAAACCCTAAAGATCACTCCAAATTAAAACCGAATTTCAATTAGTCCAAAAACACGAGCGAATCCAAAATTTCCAAAGCTTGAGAAAAATAAGAATCCTTAAAAATAAAATAAGAACTCAACATACTTCAATTCCAAAACCACTACGTACGACTAACTCTATACGAAACCCCGACTTATAAAAATGAGTAATATAGAACCCAAAATCAAATTAATAAAAAGAAAATAACATTAACTTTCGGAAATGAAAACCAATTCAAGAATTCCGAAAACATTAAAAGATATTAAATACTTATAAAAATGAAATGTAAAATAGATTTCTCAAATTAAATATGTTGTATAAAAAAATATCAGTTTCCATTTTGGCAAGGATCTAAACTGGAAAATCACCCGGAAACCCTAACCGGAATACAATAGTGTAAGTCCGGCAATCTAGTGCCCCTAACCTTAGAGGCCGAGATGTAGTTTAAATATATAGAATAACTCATAGTAATATGAGTTCGTTTATAATTATCAGATTGGTAAATTTTTGACCTACTTCGAACCCGTTCGGATACAGACTTCGAAAAGCGTGTCCCGGGGCTCGAGATATCAAAAATATACCATTAGTACCGTTAGACTCGTAATTTTATAAGATTTCTAAATATATCAGTTATATAATTTTTCGGGTTATAAAAGTTACAGTTATAACTTTTTATCGTATTTTCATTTCTACCGGTAATTGATTAGTCTTTTGCACTATTCATTTTATTTCATTACACAATTTTATTACTTTAATGTATACCCGGATTTCCTAGTAATCAAGTATACTTCGAAAACCAGAAAATGAAACCCTAAACCGGTTTAGTTTAAGCTTTGTGAGAAAGACTTAGAAACCCTAATTCCGGCTTTTCCTCGGTTTCCAAATAAGAAACCTTTATAGGCAAAATTAATTTGGAATATAGTTCTTGATTATATTTAAACAAGAAAAGATCAGATTTTAAGAAAATTTCAATTCCGGGTCATCCCGAGACCCTTTATAGAAAAACGTGCCCGGAACTAGAATTTCAAAAATATACTTATGTACTCATTTGAACCGAAATAAAATAAGGATTTCAAAAATATATTTTTCATAATTTTCCGGCTTATGAAAAATACAGTTATAGCCTTCTTATTCGTATTTCATTACTAACCGGAAATTAAATTGTCTTGTCAACTATTCCTCACTATTCAAAAAGTACCACCTATACTACCTTTTTGCACACTCTACAATTTCAACCTTATCCATCACTCAAATCACTCTCTTTTCTCTACACTTTTTGTCCCTTAACTTTTATACAAATTATGACAAGTCAAACATCAAGTCAAATCAATCAAAACAAAAATTAAAAATCAAACTTCTTTCCCCCCTTTTTGGTGAATAGTGCGACATGAAAACCCCCCCTACAAGCTTTAATTTGCAATTTTTTTTTTGTTTTATTCCATTTTAACCTAATTTCACTTTATATATAAACTACTTTTTCTCTCTCTCACTTCATTCTTTCACTTTTCAAGTTTTACAAAGTTAAAAGCTCTCTTTTTCTCTCCCTCACCACCTCCATGCCGTGAGCTTCTAAGGCTCATACACACACACACACATAACTTCTTTTTCTTCTTTTGTCTCCTATTTTACCTTAAGTAGATGAACCTTGCTTCATATATCCTTAGATCTTTGTAATGGCTAGGTTATTCTTGGATATTTCCAACTAAATATCCCCATGAGCTCTTGCTAGGGACAAGGAAATATCAATACAAGAATACCAAACCATCACCAAGTGGATATAGCATTTAAAGGAGCTTTCATGCCATAAGCTTTATGATTTTTCATCAAAAGGTATTTTGAACAAAAGAACTTTTATAAAAATATAGTTTTTATGTTTTCAAAACCTATTTAAGCATTTGATATAGTAGATCTACCATTTTACTATTCATATTCATGTAGACATTTAAGATCTCATCTTTATTTTGAGTTTGTGCATTCATAGTCTTTAATGTTTTGTCCTTGGTAAATGACCTTTCTAGTACATAGATCTATAGATAGATAAGTTAACAAACCAAAAAAGGAAAACACTTTTCAAGGAATGAGTTGGTGTAAATTCGGATGACTTGAAAAACCTAGGTTAAAAACACTTTTACCAACTTCTAAACATATATTTTACAAGAGAAATGAAGTCTATAGGTGATAGATAATGTTTGGTAATATTTTTCATGAGTCTAAATGAGTTTTTACCAAAGAAAATGTTGGAAACAAGAGATGAAGTCCAATAGAAGTTTTGAGCTAAAAGTCTTGTAGGCAAAATTCGTAATAATGGATAGATGGTTACAAAACACTATTTTTCCAACTTCAAAAATGGTATTTTCTTAAATAAATGGAGTCCTTAGGATATAGGTATAATAAACACTTAAAGTTTTAAGTATATAATACATTTTTCCTAAAGAAATCAACTTGAAAATGGAATTTTCTAAATTCGGATTTTTGGAACCACCTTAGTAAAAGACCCTCTTAAAAGTTTATAAATGAAG
This sequence comes from Combretum micranthum, assembly GCA_024138025.1. NCBI lineage: Eukaryota > Viridiplantae > Streptophyta > Magnoliopsida > Myrtales > Combretaceae > Combretum > Combretum micranthum. The sequence goes on from JAMXBD010004153.1 coordinate 61,861, forward strand.
ATTTTATTAAAGAAATAAAGGCCTTAGGATATAACTAATATAAGGGTCAAAATTTCTTTAAACCAAGTAGAGTTTTTCTAAAAGAGAATCCTTGTAATATGTAGGTGTGACCAAGTGTAGTAAATTCACTTGTTAAGCAATGGTATGAAATGGTTTTCTAAGAAAAAGTTTATTAAAATTCTTTAAGTCTAAAAAGTTATAAGAACTTAGGCTCATTAGGGTTCAAGTCATGACATTCATGATAGGGAAAATCATTACCATGGCATTTAGTTTCATTTTGTACTTAGGAATCTCAAGTGCATTCATGAAAACCGCATTTTCGGAAATCAATATACCTGCTGTACAGATCTGATCCCTCATTTCCGAGGCTTAGATATTTTCAAAACTTGATTTAAACTACATATTTAAAAAGCTCTTCCGAAGTAGATAGAAATCGATATAAAATTTGCGAGATTCCGAGTTAAAATGACCAAGTTATGGCCATTTTAAATCGGGACTTCGAAAATGACGCGAATTTCGATTTCACTAAGTTTTCTTAGAGTTTTAGTATCCTTAGATGGTAGAATACTCATTAGAGTATTTCTTATGTGATTAGGTGAACCCGTGAACGTTGACTCTTTGTCACCGGATTATTATTACTAGAAGACCGGTGATCCAATGGCCGAGTGAGTTCATTTCTCAATTAATTATGCTCTTGGTGTGCTTGTAGTAGTAGTGGCATTAGACTTAGGAAAAGATAAAATGTGATTGAATGGTGATCTAAACTTGTATGAATGAACGATAAGTATATCGAGGCAAGCTTGTTGCAATAACTTGTATGAGCTAGTATAGATTTGGAGTGTCTGAAATCTGTATGATCACTTTTAAAATTATCTAATTAATATGCCATGATTATATGAATAAATTGTACATGCATATCACGTAGAGAGTCACATTGCATTACGAGAAAACAGAAATGCTTTTGGTGGGAACAAAAGTATGATCGGGAGGCAGCGGGTCTTTAATGAAGGGGACTAGGGTTGCATGACTTATGGACCACCCCATTCAAATAATGAAAACTATGGTTGCATGACTTATGGGCCAACATTAAAATTGTGGTTGCATGTCTTATGGACCACCCCACTTAAGATTGGGACTATGGTTGCATGTCTTATGGACCAACATTGGAACTGTAGTTGCATGACTTATGAACTACCCCAAACCCCGAATGGAGGGCGTAAATCCATTCACATATGACTACCGGAAAGTCATATGCTTGCTTGCCCATTTGCTTGTGCATTCATATGATTGTTTAAATAAACTTGCTTGTATATTTTACAATTGAGTATATTATTGCGGAAATGAATCTCACTAAGCTAGTGTAGCTTATACCCCAATAGATGTTTAAATGAGCAGGTTATTCCAAGAATGCTAAGTGGGGACTGAGATGGTTGAAGCCGAGAATGATTTCGAGATTCCGGCAAGATATAAGAATGCTTGAAGTTTTTGGCTAAGCTTTACGATTTTCTTTGTAATAGCTTTATGTAGTGAAGTCTTGGGATGAATGTAGTTGAAGTTTGATGAATTGTATCTTGAAGTATATGGTTTTGTATTTGGAGTATAGTGGATTGTATTTCCTTTACATTGTTACTCAATTGTATCAACATAAAACGTATCATTCCGATGAGTCTCCTTTATGTGTTAGACGCCTTGTACATAGTATGGAAGCCTTCGCGTGACTGAGGTGGTCATTCTTAGGCTTTAATATTGTGTACGGCGGACTGCCACGTTTAGGGTACCCTTCGGGGCGTGACAACAGTTGACCTAGCAAATCTCAAAATCTAGACTCGACAGATGGTCTATCAGTTTTCTAAGTATAGGTCCGACAGTTGACCTAGCAAATCTCAAAATCTAGGCCCGACAGATGGCCTATCATTTTTCAAAATATAGACCCGACAGATGGTCTATCAGTTTTCTAAGTCTAGGTCCGACAGTTGACCTAGCAAAATCTCAAAGTCTAAACTCGACAGATAGTTTAGCACAAGATAAAAATCTCCTTGTTGAAAATAAAATTTGGAAGGAGAAGCTAAGCAAAAATTGGTTATCTTTTTGTCTTTGTGGCAAAAGTTTTGTTCAAACTTTACCACAAAGAGGGGCAGCTGTAGACCCAATTTTTGCCCAATTAATTAAGGCTTAAAATTTAATTAAACTCATTTTTTTTTTAAAAGCCTTAAGTATTGATGAAATTGGCTAAGTGATCAAGGCACAGGCCAAATGGCCTGTTGGTTAAACACATTGACCCAAATACACACTCAAGCTCAAGGACACAGGTTCAAACCCTAGCAAAGGCAAATTTTTACCTTTTTATCATTTTTGTCTTTTCATTTTTCTCAAAGTGACTTTTGCTTTACTTTGCATCAGTTTTTAACTGACAAAACAACATTAATTGTTGAAATTGATGAAGCAATTGCAAAGTGGTTATGAAATATGAAAGATTAGTGCACAATTCATGTACAAAAACAACTCAAAAGTCACAAAATTCGTGCTGAAAAAAATTGGGAAAAAATTCAAGTTGTAAAAGCATTCAATTTCACATGAATGAGGAGTTACAAGAATTGGAAAAATTGGAATTAATCTGTCCACATTGGATGATCTGACATGGAATATGAAAGATCAATCATCAATTCGTCGGTTAAGAATGAATCAAACCAAATTATTGATTAAATTCGTGAAAAATCAAGGGGCAAAAATCGATTCATTTTTGAAACTGAACGAAACGTAAAATTGAGCTTGCAACCTATAAATAGGAGGTCCAAGGATCAAAAGGCATAAGTCAATTTCAAGAAAACACATACATAACAAAGCCAATTCGAAGTTCTCGAATTTAGGATGAAAAATTCGAATTTTTCAAATTCGAATTGATTGGATCAGATTTAATCTAAATTGAGTGTTTTAGGAATGTTAGAAACTTGATTTAGATGATTTAGTATGCTTAGATTTGTTCGAATCACTCAAATTAATCTCTGAAATTTTTTTAATTTTCGTTCATCAACGCCGCCGTACAACCACCACCGGAGCCGCCTCTTGCCGCCGTTCTGGGCGTGAACCACCACCTCTAGAGGACGTGCAACCACCATAGGAGTCGGGCCGACAAGCTTCCAGCCACCGAGGACCATCGGAGCCGCCGGAATCAGCCCCGAAAAGTCGCGTCATCGTCTTCTTCACCCGTCGGAGCTCCGAGATCCGACCCGAAGATCCGAATCCAGCTCGGTCGGTCAACGGTCGTCGGTCATCGGTCAACGGTCAACTCAGATCGGACGGTCCAGATTCAATCAAGCAGATCAGCGGCTCAGATTTGATCAAGCAGATCAGACGGCCAGATTCAATCAAGCGATCAGATGGCCCAAATTTCATCAAGCGATCAGACGATCCAGATTCAATCAAGCGATCAGACGGCTTAGATTCAATCAAGCGATCAGACGGCTCAGATCAAGTCAACAAGATCAGACGATCCAGATCGGTCAGCACGATCGACGCTCCAATCTCGTCCGCTTCATCCAACGGCCCAGGTCAATTCGCATTATTTTATTAATAGTTTATTATATAATTAATTTCAAAAATAATAAAAAATAGCAGAAAATAGTAAAAAATTCATAAAAATTCATAAAATACAGAAAAATCCAGAAAAATATAAATAATTATTTTTTATATAAATTTATTTTTTTGATATTTTTTATATTTTTGAATATTTTTAATATGTACTTATACATAAATTGCTTTAGAAAATGCATATTTAATGCATGAAAAATAATTAATATATTTTAATATATTCTGAATATGTTGTGAATTTATGTGATGATTTTTTTTAAAAAAATAAATAAATAAAAATAAAAATAATGATAATAAATAAACAAAAATAAATAAAAAATAACAAAATTGAATTTTCATAACAAAAAAAAAATCAAAAATGATTTTCAAACTTAGAAAAATTATATTTTTATAAAATGAAAATCAATTGATTAGATCATAGGACCATCGAAAATGATTTTCATAAAAATATAAAATTTAATGAACTTAAATTGAGAATAGTTCAAAAAATTAAAATTGATCAACAAATTAAGTTCTTTTTTAAAGAACTACGTTTTGTCTGATCTCGATTAGCGAGTACGTAGGCACCTGCGGGGCGACATTAAAAAATGAAAAAATGTTCTTTTTTTTTGTAAATAAATATTTTGTAAATATAAGATATTTTGTTGATGTTTATGTTCTAAAAAATAATAAAAAATAAAAATGAAGAAAAGCACATAAAAAATAAAAATGAATGATTTGACTTGTAAATATTTCTGTTGTAATATATTATTAGAGTTTTTTTTTTAACATGAAAATGATAGATTATAAATTCAAAATTCCGAAAGTGGTAATCGATTTGGTTTTAATAGGTTAGCCCGAATCCATGATATCTGGTTTTAAAAGTTTGGGTTTTTTTTTTTAAATCAAATTTTCGCAGACTAGTAGCTAAGTTAGGATCAACCGACCCATTGATCCTAACTTTTTTTTTCCCGATTTATATCGGGTGGCGACTCTAAAAAGTTTTCAAAAATTTCTTTTAACCCCTAGTCGAGGATTCATGTTAAATGGGTTCGGGTTTAATGTGAATCGGGTTAGGAGAAATGAACCAGATCAGATTAGTGGAAAAATCCAGGCTCGACAGTGGTTAATGCAATTTATAGCTAATGCATAACATGATTGTTCATAAAAGAATAATAATTTCTTTCCTTTGAAATAAATCATAATTTTTCATTACTTTAGTGAGCCATACAAGGAATTACACTGAAATTTTTTTGTTCACAAAATTTAGCAAGCCACTAATCTAGTTTTAGTCCTAGACATCATCTTTCTAGCCGATAACAAAACAAAGATACAAGAAAAAGAAAAGAACAAAATACTAAACTGCCTAGGAAACCTAAGGTAAATTGGCATCATTGCCTATTACAAAAAAAAAAATAAAAAATTTCTATTTGGACTATATGGGTTAAACTAGCTTCCCTCTTCTCAATCTTCACTTGAATCGTCGGGGGTTAGGCTAGGAAGCTACCCCTTACTATAAGAACTACCGTCATCCTATCGGATGAACTGGTTGAGATGCTATCTTACTGTCAATCTCCTTCTCCTAGTGGGTTAGACTAAAGCTTCATGGTCATGCCCTTCACTTTCCTCATTTCTTTCCATTCCTTGATCTTCCTCTGGGTTCACTTCCTCCTCTCTAACTCTCACTCCTTGCTGATTCTCTTAATTTTCCTCTATCCCTAGTTCTCTTCCTACTTCTTCCATAACCGGTCTACTGTCTCTCGGGCCCATCCTAATCCTCTCATCCTCAGTCTCTACTTCCATTGATTCGGGGACCTCGGGTTCAAGATTTATCTCATTGATTACTGAAGAGCGCTCACCTTCAATATAGACGTCTCTCCATACTGTGGGATTTATTTCAGGCTCACTTCTTCCACTATCAGGAATCTTTAAGTCTCGTTGAAATCCCAAATAGCTTGATTAGGCTCAGGGTTCATATCTTCCTCCATTCCTATGGGAGGGGTAGAGGTCCTTGGTACCACATTCTCTGCCCAATTAAGGTCCTCCTCGAGATCTTCTTCCTCCTCTTCTACTTCCTTAATCTCATTATTTCCTTCTAGGATAGGTGCATTAATCAACTGCATGCCTACATCTCTAGCTGGTGGAGGCTAGATGTTCATGTGAGGTGGAGGAATATCAAAGTACACAGCATGCCGTACTATGTGATTCTGGGCGTCTGCTATGTTCCAATCATGATGGTCAGAGAGATTGTCATTTGCATATACATAAAGGGGTCCTATGGTGGTCCACACTCGAAAGTCTAGAGGGGTTGGGTTCCCTTCATTTTTCAAAATAAAGGTGGCTTCCCTAGTCGTGGGCTCATGCCCATACTCCACCATAATCCGCTATAGATTGTAGATGGTTTCTAGCTTAGTCCATCTCCTCCTCCTCATAGGGTCATATCATACTTGATCAACCACTACTGCCCATCTAGTATACCTCAATCCCTCTTTCCAAAGTTTAAATATCTCTCCTAAAGTCCGAGGACTTCTTGCCAATGCAAAATCTTCACATAATTCTCTTTACCTCAGTCGATACTCCACAAGCATTTCATAATTCCTCTTTGTAAAATTTCTAGCACGCTTACGAGTCTCTCCTAGGGAGACCTACAACAAGAAAAGACTCCTAATTAGCCTAAAAATTTTAACTCCATTTTAACCTATTTATTTAACTTGTAGGTTCAATTTCTTTTAGTTCTATTGTCCTACTTTATAACCTAGTGCTCTGACACCAACTTAAATTGTCATGCCCCATAGGGTACCCTAAATGTAACAGTCCGCCACATACCATATAAGACTTACGAGTTACCACCTTAGTCCTTCGAGAGTCTTGTATAGATGTAAGGCGTCCCTTTACAACAATAGAATACTTGAACCGATGAAGTTAAAGAGTTTAATTTGGCATTCAATAGTATTAGAAAATAAACCAAAACACGTATATAATTAGTTACAAAATCTAAGGGGCATTCCCCCACAAAAGAATATTAATTAGAGATCTATTGCAGCCATCTAGAGTCTCTTGGTTTCCTAGGGAAGTCTAAATAAATTTGAATACAACTTCTAGAGGAAATGCCTAGCTCTTGTACCAGAGCTATAGTTTGTCTCGGTCTAAGCCATATGAATTCGTGCTGCAACAAATAAAAATTGTAGGGACGTAAGCTACACTAGCTTAGTGAGTGAGGATATCCAAGATCACATTTATAACACATCATACAAATAAGTGATTAGCCAGACAAGTGATATGCATCAAACATATGGAATCAACAAACATATGACCAGTCGGAAATCGTATGTGGATGGACTTGTGCCCTCCATCCCAGGTTAGCAGACTAACGAATACTGCGGTACTACTCAAATATGCCGTTTAGGATCATGGTCAAACAACTTATAAATTTGTTTGTGGATCATGATTAACCAACTCATTAATTTGTTTATGAATCACGATTAACCAACTTTTACACCGTTTAGGATCACGAATAACCAACCAATGCTAATGCTCCATCCCCATTTATGATATGAATGAATCCATATTTATTTTCAATTTGAATAGTCAATTATACCAATTCTTTAAGTGATCAATCAATAATCGCAGACAGTCAATCCTAATCATCTATACAAGCAATAGTTAATCACTCGGCTTCGATATTCTTACATTCCGTTTCTCATATCAACAACAACAATAAAAAATTCCCATTCATCCCCATCATACATATCCATTTTATTTTTACCAAATATCTAGTGCAACTATCATTACAACCACATACAGTAAATGAAATCAGAAATGATACTCACTCGGCCATGGATCATCGGTCTTTTAGTAAAAATAGTCCAGTGGTAAAGAATCGTTGGTTTTGGGATCACCTAAAATGGAAGAAATACCCTAATACATCACTTAACTAATCCAAACTATATATCAAAACTTAGTAAATTCGTAATTCTCGTCATTTGTAGAAGTCTCGACTTAAAACGGCCATAACTTGGTCATTTTAACTCGGAATTTCGAAAATTATATATCGATTTCTATCTACTTCGAAATATTTATCTATTTCTAATAGTAGCTTCAAGTTTTGAAAATGTTAGGGTCACGAAATAGTATGATCAGTACTGATCAGTAGCAATTTTCCAATTCCGAAAATAGTTTTGTAAATGTTTGAAATGCTTCTACTTCATAAATTAATTATACATGCAATATTAATGATTTCCTATCATGAATGGCATGTTATGAGTTTAATGTGTTCATGATCTTGATGATGTTTACTATAAAAAAATTTTAGAACTCTTCATTTTGCAAGACTCCAAGAATATTTGCTTTTAAAAAAGCTAGTTTCCTAACTTTGATAAATCTCTTTTGTTTTGGAATTATTTCTTAGGAATTTCTAATTATCTTTGCTAGAATTGAGTCTTCATTATATCTATTATTTAGAACCTTCATTTCTACATAAAAATTCCTATTTTATACTTTGTAAACATGTTTTGCAATATGGTTTAGTCCAAAATCCGAATTTTTGGAAATTTTGTTTTTTGAATGTTTTCCATAAGAAAAACTTGTTTAATACGTTAAAAATTAAAGCTTTATTATACCTATCCCTTGAGGACTTTATTCATTAAATAAAACTTTCATTTTGAGCTTGGAAAATAGGCGTTTTTATGGCAATATCCCAAAATTACGAATTTCTTAAGTTGAGCAGTAACTCAAAATTTCCTATATTATTTATACTCTTTGTTTTGCATATTTTTCTCATCAAATCTCATTTCAACTTATAAAATCATTACTTAATGATACCTATTACCTATACCCTTCATTTTTCTTATAAAACATAAGTTTTAGAGTTGATAAAAGAGTTTTTAAAACATGGTTTTGAAGTCATACGAATTTTTCATTTGAACATTTCAAACAAAAGTTTTTCTTTTTAAGTTTCTTGTCTCATCTAACTAAAGATATATTAACTACCATATTTATATATACAAGACAAAACCTTTATGAGTATTAATGCATTAAACACAAAATATTCATGAGATCATGAATGTCAAGTATAAATAAATATCTAAATGTTAGATATACTACTTATGATGCATGAAATGAAGTTTGAAAGCATGAACATGGATTTTTATGCAAGATCTCTACTTTATTCTACTATTTTATGCATGAACATGAAGATAATCCAACAAAAACTTATTTAAACACAAGATCTACTCTTATGATGGCTTGATATTCATGTAGTAGCATTTTCTTGTCCCTAGCAAGTACTCATGGAGACTTTAGCATGAAAACACTCATGAATAATCTTGCCATTACAAGATTTAATGTACGAAAGGGATAGGATTCATCACCTAAGGTTTGAATCAAGTGTTAAATGAAGAAGAAATGAACTTGTGTGTGTTGGTGAGAGTCACGACAAAGAGAGAGTGAAGGAGATGGTTGTGTAATTTTTTTTGAAAACAAATGAAGTGAATGAAAGAGAGAGAAAGTAAAAGATTATATATAGTAAGTAAATTAGGGTTTTCTTGTATTATAAAAAGGAAATAAAATAAAATAAATTGGAGCGAAAATGGGGGGAGGGGGAGGGAGGGTGCGCCGGTTTGAGGGGGGAAAGAAAGAGAGAGTTTAATTAAATTTTGTTTTGTAATTTATATAACAAAAGTCTTAATTTGTAATAATTTTTTTAAGACAAATTTTCATTGGAAAAGAAAATGTAATTGAGTGTTTGTAAGGATGTAAGACTAGGGTATGGCTTGTGAGTGTAGTAAGTTGTACTTGTGAATAGTAATGAATAGTAAACAAGATAATTACTTTACCGGTAGTAAGGAAAATACGAGAAAAAGGCTATATCTATAATTTTTGTAAATGGAAAAATTATAAAACTTATATTTTTGAAATCCTTATTAAATTTCGATTCTAAAGAGTATTTCGAAATATTTTTCCGAATTACTAGTTCCGAGGCTCGCTTTTCCATAATGGATCTCGGGAAGGCCCGGAATAGAGAATTTTTTGAAATCAGAACTTTTTATAGTTTGAAATATACTTTAAAACAATATTCCACATTAAATATTTTTACAGCAGTTCTTTTAGTTTGAAACCAAAGGAAAGTCGGATCCAGAGTTCTTGGGTTTCTCTCTCAAGCTTAACTATCCGGTTTAGGGTTTTAATTTCAGGTTTATGAAGTTTAGTTGTTTATTAAGAAAACTGGGGTTTGTAGATGTCATGTCAAGTCAAGAAGGAAGCATAGCATTTACTCGAAGCATAGCGCCTTAGTTAACTAAATTAAGAGTAATTAAAATAACTAATTAAGTCTTTAGAAGATAACAAGTGAAGTGGTGATTTTCTTAATGTCACGCCCGAGAGGGTACCTTAAACGTGGCAGTCCACCGCACATAATATTAAAGCTAATGAATGACAATCTTAGTCATGCAGGAGCTTCAATATCACGTGCAAGGTATGCTTCCAAGATAGTAAGAGACTCAAATGGGTATTATGTTTAAGTAGATAATAAAACATGCAAGAACTTATAAAGGTAAACATATAATAATCATTAAGATAAAGATTCTTACAACTTCTTAGGGGCATTCTCCTGTACTAAAAACCTTGCTTAATCTAAGCCATCTTAAAAACATACATGAATATAATAAAAGTTTACTATAGAGATTTTTCTTATAAGTCTACACCCAAAAACTAAACATGTAAACTTCTTCCAAAAACTCCTAGTAACTTTGGCTTATACCTAACAAAAGGGGCTCCTCGGTGCCAACCTCAAGTAATCAAACTGTAACAAAAAGCTAAATGGTATAAGCAAAACTAGCTTAATGAGATAACTCTTTTCTTCAAAGCATTTCCATAAAACATTCAAGTATTTTAGACAATCATATATGAATGCAACAATCAAATGAGCAATCGAAATACACACGATTAACCTAAAACCATGTGCAACATGGATTTTACGCCTCAATGTCGGAGATTGGGTGGTTACCGGCCCATACAACCATTAATATCTACAGACTTACCGGCTCCTACTTGCCTATGTGGAATTTCCGGCTACTACTAGCCACCACTATAACTCTTCGTTTCCCCACACGAAGAATAGTAGCAAAAATAAATGCGACTCACAATATGCCATGCATGAATCATTTTTAATACTGGTTTATCCAATTATTTTTCATTTCAAGTTAAAAGTGACCAAAACAATTTTCATCATACCATTGCAAGAGAACATAAATTATTCATAAAACCTTCTTTCGATATACTTAGCTTCTTATTTAATAACCACTTCATTCAATCATTCACATAATCATTTATTCATTTATCTTTCCTTAATCTCTAGTGACACTACTTACAAGCACATTCAAGGAAATGAAATTAGTAAGGGATTAACTCACTCCATGACGATCGCTCCTAATCGAAATCATCTTCTGAGAAGGTAATATCGGTTCCTTCTTCACCTAAACAAGATGAAATACCCAAAATCAGTCTTTCATGGAATTTCTACTATAAAGATTCTAAGTCTATTTCTAAATTGCGGTAAAAATCGGATTGAAGGAATTTTCAACTTAAAATGGCCATAAGTTGCTCATTGTAATTCGAAATTTCACATATTATATGTCGTTTTCTACCTACTCAAAAAGATTTATCAATTTCTAAAGTTATTTTTACTATAAAAGGTCATTTGGGTTTCAGATCAGAGGGGTACAAATCTACCATGAAAATTCCCTTTTTGAAAAACAACATTTTTCTAATCCTTTCTCCACTTAAAGGTTGTTAAGCAAAACTCAAATATAAAAATATAGTTGAAAAGATTTCCTTTGGTATATAAATAGACTCATAATTTATGCATGATGCTATAGGTGTTGTTTCATTTAATTAATTTCTATAAAAGAACTTTTCCTAGGTTTTGAATAATTGGATTTGTTGTTAAACTTCTCTTTATGTGGTTGAAATAAACTTATAAGTTCTTAGGTTATCATAATTTAGTGTTTTGTATTTTTATTCCTCAGTTTATTAAAGGTGGGTTGAAATAACGTTTGGTCTTTTTAAGTTATCTACCAATTTTATTTTTTAGGGATTGAAAAATGGAGTTTCAAAAGTTTTCTTTAGTAGTACTTAATGAGTTTATTCTTTGAAAATTTGTTTTCTTAGATTGTTGACAAATTTGATTTTTCTAAGTGGGTTTCTTAAGACTTGTAAGTTGATTTTCATGAAAACTTGTTTAGCTCTTAGCTTAGAAAGTTGGTTAAAATTTTGTCATAGTATCAAATTATTATCTATATATTAAGATTTCCTATGTTGTCATTTGAAAAGAAAGTATCGTTAGACTTTGAAGAAATTCCTTTATTAATGGTTTGAAATTTATGATAAGCTTATATAAATTTTTTAAAGGGATTTGTTAAAAACATCCTTCTAAATCTTGATGAAAAATATTTGTTAAGTGATGAAATTTTTAAGAGTTTAGTTTTTCATAAAAAGATCTCTTTTATTTGGACAACAACACATTAGCCATGCATGAATATGATTATGCAATTTATGAAAAGATAAGAATATCACAAGATAACATAATAAAGAATATAAGAAACAATAAGCATAATAATAATAATTGTCAAGTATTAAGAGCCTTGGCTTCTTCAAGGCTTCCCGGACTAAGAATAGACTAGTCCCAAAAGAAAAAGAAAATTGTTTTGAATTAATGAGGACAAGTCTAAGACTAGAAAGACTAGTCTTAAGACAACATGAAAGTAAATAAATTGCAATGAAAGTGCGCTTATATGCTTTAAAATATATTTATAACTACATAGATATATTTATTTAGATATACATAAGAACAACATAAAGGAAAATAGATTTATGAACAAGACATAGTATGAACATATTATTGCTTTCCTAACCTCCATGGGTTTAGAAAACATACACTATGCTCATACTAAGCAAATGAACATGAGGAAAGCTTAAAGGAGTATTACCTATAAAAGAAGAAAAACTAGAGAAACTTTGAGAGAACTTTTGGAGAGATTTTAGGATAATTTAGGTTGTGTATGAAGGTATGAAAGAAATGGAAGAGAGGGGTGGTATTTATAGGAAAAAGTGGAGTAAATTTTGTGTTAATTAATGAAATAAAAATTAAAGCAAATTGAGTATGAAAGAGGGAGGGGCCAACATAAATTTGAGAGAGAGAGAGAGAGAAGAAAATTTTATTTTTTTTGTATTTTTGTTAATGAAATGTGAGATGTGAGAGATGTGAAGTTGTGTTGGAAATGAAAATTGTAAGAAAATAGGTGTATAGGTAGTAAGAATAGGTTGTAAAGAAAAATAGAGATAGATGAATAATGTAGAATAGTAATGAATAGTGTAATGTAAAATAGATGAGATTATTGCCGAACTTAAAATGTTACGTCTAACTAGGGTTTTATTGACTTTAGGGTTTCCAGTTGACCCTCTAATTAAGATTTAGGGCTTAACCGATCGTAAAATTTTGGGGGTGTACACTTAATATGAATTCCTTGTATTGTTTTAATATATTTATGTTATGTCCTTTTCCACATATAAATTTCCTAATATTGGAAATATATGTCCTATTGTATGATTTTATGAAGTTAAGAGAAAAGAATGAACTCACGTAAATAAAATATTTAAATAGACGAACTCAAAGAGGACGAAATCGCAAGCAGCATGCTTGAAACCAACCAACCAATGAAGGAAATCAACCCGAAGTTTCTCTCCCAAATCCACAAGCTATGATTGTTGAATCCACCGGTCAATTACCAGGCCACTCTCGGACATATAGCATAATTGTTGGATACTGTTGTGCAGCAACATAATGCGTACGCGTCTGCTCCAACCTTACCCAAAAATGAACATCAAGCATCCGTGTAGAAGTGCCTACACCATAGAATGACTAGTCACATAACGCGCCCTTGCCGTCGCCACGGCTACTAAGACCCTACAAAAGCTTTTTACTGGAATTCATTAAGAGTAACAAATATTTTGATGGAGCCTTTGGCAAGCCTAATGAGGCGGAAGATTTGCTTGCACAAATAGAAAGGTCATTCGATGCGTTTGAAATACCATAACACCTAAAGATAACCTATGGTATGCATATGCTTTGCCTAAATGTCCGTGTGTGGTGGGAATCCGAGAGTAGAGAGCTGATGCATCTATTCACCTGGGAAATGTTCCAACATGAATTCTTGGAAAATGAATTCCTATAAAACTACTTCCCAGGCAGTCTTCGAGTTCAGTATAGCTCAGATGTAAACCCCTGAATTTTTCAAGAATGGTTTTGGAAGACCAAATCGAAACCCTAAAGTCTGACCCAAGTTGAAACCAAACCTTAAACAATTTTAATCACGGGAATTCATAAGAGAATCTCAAAAACAAAATTAGAAAATTCAATAATCGTTCAATTTAAAAATTTATACATGAGAAGATCCATCGATCCGATCCCTAATGTAAACCCCTTAATTTCTAGGGTTAAGTTGGATTATACCATAACCCTAGTCAAACCAAGTTTCAAAAGTCAACAAAAATTAAGAATCTAATAGTTTCAACTCCAGCAAACCCGCGCTCTCAAACCCTACAAAACGAAATGGAGTTAATGGCTTATAATAGATCATAATAATATAGGGGAGTATAAAAATATCATATTCGTGAATTTCGAGTGTTCCTTCGGACTTAAACGGGATCAGTTCTTGAAAAGCATGTCTCGGAGCTTGGAATAATAAAAATATTCTTATAACACTAAAAGACTTGTAAAAATACATGAATTTCAAAAATATCAGTTTTAGAATTTTTCGGTAATTAAAAATATCATATATAGCTCGTTTACGCGTATTTTTATTACTATCATTATTTTATTTGTCTAGTTTACTATTCATAGTACTATTCCTACTATTCATTACTATTCACTATCTTACTTTTTCTTACACCTATTTCTTACTACCTACACCTATTTCTTACACTTTTACTTTCCAATACAACTTTATTCACATCATACCTTACACATTACTTCTTTTCATTACAAAAATTAATCAAAACACACACTCTCTCTCTTCTTATTGCCACCGGCCATCCCTCTCTCTTTCTCAATTATTATTTCTTTTTCAATTTATTTTATTACATCTAATTTCTACTCCAAAATTCTATATATACCACATTCCTCTTTTATTCTTTCACACATCCATTTTACATAACAAACTCTACCAAAATTCTCTCTCCAAACACTCTCTACCATTTACTACTCTTCAAGAAAAACAACAAATACATTACCCATTCATCTCTTTTCAAATCCTCCATTAAACCTTAGGTAAAATCCTACCTATATCTCTTTATCATGTTCATACAACTTAGTATGAGCTTAGTGTATGTTTCTTAAACTCATGAGAGTTAAAGAAGCAACAATATGTTCATGTTTTATTTTTTTTCATGTTCATATTTTATATTATGTTATTATGATTGCTATTATTATTTTTACTCTAATCTAACTTCTGTATAGTATTATGTATATTATATATATATATATATATATATATCTTTAGAGCATATAAGCTCACTTGTTATTTATTTATTTTCATGCTTGGCAATTTATTGATTTAATTCATGCAATTTTTTAATACTAGTCTTTTAGTCTCAGACTTGTCCATATTAAGTCAAAACGATTTTTTTTTTCTTTTCTTTTCTTTTCTTTTGGGACTAGTCTATTCTTAGTCCCAAGTTGCCTTGATGAAGCTAAGGCTCCTAATACATGATCGGGATACCTTAATGAAGCTAAGGTTCCCAATGCTTGACCATATTATTACGTTTATTTGCTTATGAGTATTTCTTTCTATTATGTATTATTCTTACTTTTACATTGCTACATAATCATATCCATGCATGATTAGAATGTTGTTGTCTTAAATAAAAAATAAAAAAATGAGTTCTTTCTTAAACAGGGAAAAATGAACTAAATTTCTCAACAAAGGATTTTTCAACAAGAAGTCTAAATATTGTTTTAATAAATTCTTTTCAAAAGCTTAGACAAGTTGATCATAAGTTTTAAAGTATTAGTGCCCAAGATTTCTTCAAATAAAAGAACTCATTTCTTTTATAAATCAAAACTAAATACTCCATAAAGATAGAATTTTTAGCATTGAACTTAAGATTTTAACTCAACCATATCTTTTATAAAACTTAAATAGGTTCACCTTAGACTTAGAAAATTACATACTAAGAAAATTTCTTCAAAACTTAAATTTTATATTGTTATTTTTTTTTCAAATTTAAAATGAAATTTTTGCTAAGTTCTAATGTTAACAATTCTTTAAGAAAGCTTTTCTTATAAACTTGCCTAAAGGAATTATTCTACCACTTGATAAATATTAAGAATAAAACAAGTTTTTCAAATCAAGGTAAAAATCAACTCACTATTTTAGAAACCAACTTAGAAAAATAAAATTGCCAAGAAAGTAAAGTTTTAAAGGTAAACTTATTGTCTGAGGAAGAAAAAGGATATAAAAATGAAGGGAAAACATACATTTAACACAACTCCAAATATTTGACCACACTAAAAACTTAAGGAATATTTTGAAAAACTTATTTTTCAATCACTAGAAATAAAGTTGTAAATAACTTAAAGAACCAAATTTTTGAAAATTAATTTACTTTTGAAAAGATAAGGAATGGAATTATAATAGGAAAAACACTCAATCATAACAACCCAAGTATATTTTGGTTTTCTTTCTAGCAATTCAAAAAGGAGAAATTTTCAAAGTTTCATCTTTTAAAACTCTTGAAGACAAATTGTTTGTGAAATATCAATATTGAGACAACATTACAAAAATCATGCATACAATATGAGAATATATATATGTTCAAAGGATTTCAACTATATATATAATATATCCATATATTTTGCTTAAGGATTATTGAGTAAAGAGAAGTTCGGAAAAATCATATTTTGTGAACTATAAATTCGTAACTATTCTGTACCATAGTATTTTGCAAACCAAATGGCTTTTTATGTCAAAAATAACCTTAGAAATGAATAGATCTTTTTGAATTGACAAAAAATGGTATATTACATACACAATTCCGAATTAAAATGATCGAGTTATGACCATTTTAAGTTGGAATTACCCTCCATACGAATTTTGACGATCTTATAACATAGTTTTTGATAAGTACCATAGAATCAACAATAAATACTTATTACGGGTATTCATCTTGATTAGGTGATCACGAGGAGGCATGTTCATACCTCGAGGATTATTTTGATTAGTGGATTTACCGATCGACTCATCCATAGTTTGATGTTCTACCCTTACTTGTTGGCACATTGGGCACTTAATCACAAAATCTGCCACATCACGTTTCATTCCATTCCACCAATAATGTCCTTTAAGATCTTGATACATCTTGGATCCTCCCGGATGTATTGTATATCCCGAATTGTGTGCTTCGCTCATGATTTCCTTTCTCATTTCTTCATCATCGGGCACACACAAGCGTCCCTTCATCCTTATTACATCATCTTCATCTATTGAAAAATCAGTATACTTCCTTTCTTGAACTTCCTTCTTTATCCTTTGAATCACTTCATCATAATGTTGAGCTTCCTTAGTCATTTCCACTAAAGTTGGTTCCAACACCAAACTTGCTATTTCTGTGTCCAAGTCTTGCCCAACAAATTCAATGCTTAACTTCTCAAATTCTTTTATCAATTCCTTTTAGTCAGTCAAAAGAGTTGCAATGTCACACCCGTAGGGTATTCTAATCGTAACTGCCCGCCACATACTAAGTAAGACTCTCGAGTTCCCTACCCGGGGCCTTCGGAAGTCTTAAGTAGATGTAAAGCATTCCTCTACGACAATAGAATACTTCAACAAATGGAGTTAAACAGTTTAACGAGGCATTCATAAGCCATAGATAATAAATCAAAACGCATAATTTAAAGTTTACAAGATCTAAGGGGCATTCCCCCGCAAAAGAATAACAGTCTATTACAGTCATCCAGAGTCTTTAGTTTCCAATGGAAGTCTATACAAAAGGAAATGGATTAAACTTCTATGGGAAACTCCTATCTCCGGTACCTGCGCTATGGCTTGTCTCGGCCTAAGCCATATAAAATCGTGCTGCAAAAGATAGAAACTATGGGGGCGTAAGCTAACTAGCTTAGTGAGTAATAACTTCCATAACACAATTAAGCATAATTCATTCAAACAAGTAATTATCCAGGCAAGTGAATGCATCAAACAAATGTGATCATCAAACATATGACCATCCGAAAATCATATGTGGATGGACTTGCGCCCTCCATCCCGGGTTAGCAGATTAACGAATCCAGCGTACGACGCCGTTTAAGCTCACGGTCAACTAAAATACTTCATTTTATGGATCACGATTAACCAACAAATTCGTTTTATGGATCACGATTAACCAACATATTCGTTTTATGGATCACGAAAAACCAACCAATGCAAATGCTCCAATCCCATCGTGATATGAATGGATTCAATTTAAGTTTGAAACCGAATATTCATTAATTCAATTCTTTCAGATGACCATCAAGTATTCACAAACATTCATCATAAGGTACTTGCTAATAAGACAATAGCTTCACACCCGGTTTCGATATTCCTTAAGCTCCATTTCACATAACAATAGTAGACAACATATATAGCTCCCATATACCCCATCATGCATATACAATTTCTTTTATCTTTGCCTACACCACTAGTGCCACTACATTACAATCACATTCATTAATTGAGATTGGAAGTAAAACTCACTCGGCCATTGGACGCCAAACTTCCTAATAGTAGTAGTCGGGAGGTAGAGTGTCGTCCTGCTCGGATCACCTACCAAGCAAGAATAATCCTAATGAGATTCTCAACATGTAACTAAATCAAGCTATACATCTAAATTATATAGATTCGGATTTCTCGCTATTTGCGGAAGTTCCGACTTAAAACGGCCATAAATTGATCATTTTAACTCGGAATTTCGCAAATTTTATATCGATCTCTATCTACTACTTCGAAAGATCTATCTATTTCAAGTATTATTTTCAAGTTTTGAAAATAGTAAGGCCACGGAACAGTGGGATCAGATCTGTTCCGCAAGTGTTCCAATCTCAAAAATTTGTTTTGCTTTTGATAAGAAGTGTTCCTAGATGATGATCCATGCATGAATGATATGGGAATGAATTACTAACATGAATACCATGTGATGAACTTAATATATGCATGGTCATGATAACTTTTGTGATAATAAACTCATATGAACCCTTAAGTGTTGAGAACTTCTCATAAAGATTATTTCTAAGAAGCTATTTTTCCACATTATACTACTTAGGGTTTCCTTGACCTTTAATCTTGTAATCCACTTATTATTTAACTAAAAATAAGTTCTCAAGGTCTATATTAATCATGGCCTCCATTCATGCATAAAAATTCCATTTTTCATTTGGGAAACATGTCTTTGAACTAGCCTTTTGTAAAAATCCGAATTTTCTAAATTTCATTTTTTTGCATTTTTCTTAAGGAAAAGCTTGTCTAATGCATTAAAAATTGAAGTTCCAATATGTATGTTATCTAAGGACTTCATTTAGCTTATAAAATATCCAATTTAGACTTAAATACTAAGTGTTTATATAGGCATTACCCAAAATTACGAATTTGACTACACATCCAAAGTCAATATTTTTCCTTCTAACTTCACTTCTTGTTTTCTTATTTTTATTATGCCTAAACTCATCTAAACTCATGAAAATAATTCCTTCAACATGCCTATTACACATACCCTTCATTTTTCTTATGAAATATGAGTTTAAAAATGATTTTGGTAGTTTTCAAGTTAGGGTTTCCATTTTATCCGAA
>JAMXBD010004154.1:0-81245 GCA_024138025.1 Combretum micranthum
TAATTAATCAAAATAACCAACCATTTAATGCCATTGATTTCTTTAAAGCAAACTCGATATAGTGTTCCAAGGCCTGATGGCACAGGAGGTTGGGTATCTCAACAAGCTGCAGAGGATTATGTAAGTTTATTGGATGTGTAAAATTTTAGACTTATTTTAAAGTAATGTGTTATACATAATGTATGTCTTTATTGTTTGTAATTCAGGATAACATGGTGAAGATGTATGAAGAATCTCAATCTTCAGATAGTCCATTGACTTCGCAGGAGGTTGTTGATAGGTTTATGAATGCGGTTTCAAGGTCAGACTATCATCCTGGAAGAGGGTATGGACCACCACCAATTGGGAAATCAGCACGACGACGAACTTCTATGGAAGAGTTGAGAGCTGCCTTAGAAGAAACAAAAGCAAAGCTTCAGGAGGAAAGAACCCTACGCGAGGAACAATCTGAACAGGTAATTATTGTCACTTCTATGTTATTGATGGTTCACTAGATATTAGATAAAATATACACCTGCTATAACTGGTTGGAGTGTTGATTGTTGTTATTGATCTGGTTGTTGAGGATATTATTCTTGTTGGCTGTTTTTTAACTATGATTTGGTTAGCTATGTTTTTGGAAATTGTTGGTTGTTCCTTAACTTCATCTAGTTGTACTCTTTCAAATGCATAAATAATTTAAGGATGGGATCATTTATAGGTTGATAGTGTGGTATGTGGATAGCATGCTGTAGTAAGGTAGAAAAAGAAATAATAGTGTTTTCACTTAAGTGAAAAAAAAATTATGTAAAAGCTGCTTAAAAAATTTCTCAATGTTCTTACAAGATGTGTCTATGTGTTCTAGTTGTTGGATTTGAAAATATGGTCACTAACATATTCAAATAACATTAAGGAATTGGTTTCATAAGGTTTCAACAGCAATTATTTAAGATTTTTTGCAAAGAAAAACTCACTTTGTCACGCAATATTGAAAAGTTCATTCTTCCTTTCCATGTGACAAGCTTCGTTTTGCACTTTTTTAGTTTTTCATAAAAATCTAAAATGAGTATTTACTTTGGAAGATATATTGGATTTGCAATTGGAAGATATTATGCTAAATGTCTCAGTTTTGTTCTCTTTGGTTTATGTCTATCTAAATTCTAAGTGATATTCAATCTGTTCGAGCTAGTAAATTTTAAGAAACAACGGATGCATCATGGAGGCATTGCATATATTCTCAGCATGTTTTACCTTTGTTCTCTTTTCCTACATGAATAAAGTATAGAAATCTTCCTTATTTCACTTTGTTTAGTCTCTTTTACGGGATTGGGAAAATGTTGGCTTTTAATATTTGGGATACCTTACAAGATCTTGCAAAAGAATTTCTTCAGAAGATTAGATCATGATATTTGTACAAAAAAAATGTTATGAATTGCATTTAAAGCTGAATGTAACTTTCATATCTATGTAAAGTTCTTAAATGATAAATTTGATAGATGTTCTTATTCAAAACTAAATATAAGTTTAATTGTCCTTTGCATATTGGTATGTATGTTTTGCAGCTAGCCAAAATTACTGAACTGGTACAACAACTTTGCTCCAGCTATCCTAGTACTTCAAGTAAGTTATTTCATTAAGCTTTGACATTACTCACTCTCTTTCTTTCATTAATAGTTCAACAGTAAGTATATTTATGTGTGCTTTATTACTTAACATTTTGTTTTACAGAAAATCCAAGTGGACGGGATCGATCTCTGAGGCCATCTGATAATGAAGATAGTGGTGGAAGTGAGGATGAAAGTGGAGAAAGTGAGGATGATAATTGAGATAGATAATAATTTTTTGGAAATTCCTATGATGGAATATGATCATCTCTTTTAGCATGTTTGAATTGATGCTTTTAACAACTTATGTGTAGGTTTGTTTTGAGGAGGTGGGTAGGGGTTTTCTAACCCTTTTTTTTGAAATATACCTCCAATTGAATAGGATTATGTTTTTGTACATGTCTAAACTAACTCTCAAGAATCTTTTGTCTTGCTTGATGTTTGAACTTATTATATGAGTATTTTGGTTTCACTTTGCACAAGTGTGCAAAGTGATTGATGTATGTTGGAAAAGTTTATGTTTGTTTATCGTAATAGGGTTATGGGTTATACACATTACACAGGTGCAATGAGCTTCTACATAAATCTTAGGTTACCCCAACCAATTCGAGCCGCCGTATATTTACAGGAAAAGGTGTCTTTAAACACCACTTATGTATTTTGCTAAACAGGTGCAATGAGCTAGGTATATATAATGTTCATTTGTATATTAGCCACACAAATAATATGGCTTATCGTATAACATATGCCTATGTTTCAATGCCACGTTTCATAATGTAATTCTTGCGCTAAATTACATTGGCCACGTTTTCTTATTTAACGTCGCAAAATCAACATAACAAACAATTCCATGCATGAAAAGTTTGTATATTAGCCACACGAAAATGTGGCCTATCATGTCACATATGGCCACGTTTCAATGCCACGTTTTAGAGTACAATTTATACGTTAAATTACCTTGGCGACGTTTTCTTACTTAATGTCACCAAATCCATTTCAAAACAATCCCAATAAAAAACGCGGGAACAAATTTTGCATATTGGCCACACAGCAAAAGTCGCCTATCATATAACTTATGGCCACGTTTAAAAATTAAACATGGCGAAGATAATTTAGCGCGAAAATTACCTTGGCGACGTTTTCTTACTTTATGTCACCAAATCCATTTCATAACAATCCCAACTATAAAAGGCGGGAACAAAATTTGCATATTGGCCACACAACAAAAGTCGCCAATCATATAACTTATGGCCACGTTTTTATGTTGCCTTTCATTATGCAATTTTGGCGCTGAATTATCTTCGCCATGTTTAATTTTTAAACGTGGCCAAATCAATCGGCAACACAGATTGGGCTACGTTTATTAGCCACATTTATTAAACGTTGCAAAATTGATTTTGCCACGTTTTTTACTCAATTTGCAACGGTAATTTGACGTGGCTAAAGCTCAAAATTCTTGTAGTGTTCGCAGAAGTCCTACTTAAACTTTCTAATTCTATTTCACTACATTCATTATAATCGCGTAAAATGAAATTCCAACTTAAGTATCCGAGTAGTGGATTCATAAATGTTCGTCAGATAATAAATTAGTTCATCCCATATACATAATAGAAATACAAATATTTTATAAGAAAAATGAAAATCCCATCTTTTTCTTTGCCAAAACCGTAGATGGCCAAGGCAATTTGCACCAAATAATTCTTTTTACTAAATCCAAAAAATATCTACACATTTATATAGAAGTCAATTATATTTATGACAACCATCATTTATAAGCTACCTCCATCATGCCTAAAGTACAATATTTGTACTCCAACATCATTTTCGTTGAGAAAAGAAAGGGGAAAGAATTTCTCACTCGCTCTCATTTCTCTCCCTCTCTTTCTCACGCCCCCCACTCTCTCTCTCCCCCACTCTCTCCTTGGATATCCCCTCCCCCATGTCCCTTTCTTTCTTTCTTTCTTTCATTCTCTCTTTTTGTCTCTCTTTTTTCCCATTTTTCCCTTTTCAAACAAACCAACAAAGCTCACCTTTACCCTCTATAAGGAAAGATAGTGTCTTTATGCTCCAAAAAGGAAGAATCTTTTAGTAGAAGTCACCAAGATACTCAAGCTTCTAAGTAAGCCAAGGTTCCTTTTTTGTAAGGTTAATAACTTTTATGGTCATATGGTAAAACGTTTTTTTTTTTTTATCACCTTCTAGGTTTGGATCTACATCCTAAAGAGGGGAGTGATACACTATCACTCCACAATCCTCACGATAGTACCCAAACTTTGCTTTTGGTATCATTCATGAGTAGGAAAAAAAAAAAGAAATCGGATTTTAAGTCTATTAAAATTCGTGTTCCAATTTGAGGCCACCAAAAAAGGGTCTTTCCTTCTCCAAAACTCTATTTTTAGTAATACAAACTATACTATGGTTGGATCCCTTATATATGTGGTTAAAAAAAATGTTTTTCTTGCTCAAAAACTCCTTTTTAACTTGTGCAAGCACTTAGAAAGCTTGGAACATTAGAAATCTTCTAAAATCTTGTTTTATGGTTCATGTTCTTATAGGGTCTCTAAAGATCCGAATTTATTTTCTTTAGTTCTTTTTATTTACCTCTTAATGGTCAAGATGATGTTGCTCTAGCACATCTAAACCTAGATATGATATATAAACACCTAGGAAGCCTAAAATAACAAGGAATCATACATACTAAGGTTATAACTCATATTTTTGTGGGAACTCAAGAGATCCGAATTTTCTCTTTTGGTTTTCTCTTTGTTTATGGCTTATGCATGATAAACATAATTTTTTTTCCAAGTCCTTTTCACCTAGACATGTTATATAATCCCTTAAAAAGTTTGGAATATAAAAAATCTCACATATATAACTATATGATTCATTATTTTGGACAACTCCTAGAAATCCGAATTTACTTTTTTTATTTCCTCTTTGGTTGTAAGTTATACTTAATAAAAAATGATGTTTTATAATTGATCTATACCTATATATGTTGTATGAACCCTTGGGAAGCCTAAGACAACAAAAATACACCATTTGGAGTAATGTTAACACTATGGTTCTATAGGATGAATTTTGATCCGAATCTCCAATATGTGTTATTTCATTCTTTGTTAAATAAAAGTGATACCTTGTCCTATAACTTGATTATGCATAAGTTAAGAATGAATAGGAGTTATTTGACTACCAAAGCATTGGATGAAAAATTAAGGAAAATTGACAAATTTATCATGTTTGAGATCAAGCTTGTTATGAGTTGAATGAGAAGAGGAGCACTAAATTCTTTGGATTAATTAATTAATATTAGCATTAAATTGTCTTTAGATGTATAAAAAGGGATTATTGAAAGATTGTGGAAAGAAATCAAAGGAATATTAGTGGCTCATAAGGCATAAACATGGAGTTAAAAATTAGGTTATATTCCAAAGGGGTCATCTCAATGCTTAAGTCCAATTATTTGGCAAGTGAATAAAATAAGGAACCAACAAAAGGTTATGAAATTGAACATGGGCTTTTAGTTATGATTTTGGGCCTTATTATGTCTTAGTGAGCTATTAGTATAAAATTATAATAAGAAAGCTCATTAACCATATATACATGGATGTGAGGTCCCATATGAGAAATGACAAGTAGAAAAGATAATTTGGGCCGAAAAGATAGTTTACGCAGACATGTTATGAAAATAATATCCCAATATACTTCATAATCACATAAGCCCATGCATCTCTGTTCTAGAATCAAGAAAGGGAAGATAAACACAAAATTTGGAAATAAATAATTTAGGCCCAAGAAAGAAAATAAAATCATAAGTGGAAGTCTTTTATGTTCTAAGAACTGCAAGACCCACAAAATGTCATACCAATATAGCATGGAAACTTAAGAAGTAGGAATGAGCCCAAAAGCTTAAGTTAAAGCCCTATGATCATGGATAAATGGTATAAAGGCCCATTAACCCACAAAAGTTAACATAGTGGAGAATGTAGACCTTAAGACTCAAATAGAATCTTGTGTCCACATAAGGAGGATTAACTACAGCCTTAATAGAGCCTAACTAATTAAGCCCAACAATAAAAACCAGTGATGAGAAGAAATAACAATTCTATAGCACTCTAGCCTTAACTAGTTATTACATGTCACCTAAGTATTAATACACATTATTTTTCTTATTTATAGGTGAGCTTAACTACCTATCTAACATTCCTTCTAACTATTATGATTCTTGACCATCGTTATGGACTGGAGACTAACTTAACTCTTATTCACATTTGTGTTGTATAGCTTAGTTGTACTTAAATAAAGATAATGAACTGGATTATGTGGGGAATTGGGATTATATCTACTATTATGCTTATTGTTTGAATAATAGAGATAACTTGAATTGGTGATAGTATATGATGAGTGCCCGCAACTATTTGACCACTAAAGAAATTGACTTAACATTATTTAACGTACTAATTAAATGATCATGCATAGCATGACTTAATTACATTAGCATTGCATACTTTTTTATCACTACTGTCACGCATTACAGTTTTAAGCTCATGATAAGTTTAGAAGGGGTTCTAATGGTAAATCCTTATTCCGCTTGTACTATCATGTGACTTACGAATTCGGCAAGAACTGTAAACCCCCAAAGTTTTGGAATCGGTTTAGCTTAAACCCTAATCTGGTAGTCAACTAGAAACCCTAAAGTCAACAAAACTCTAGTTAGATGTAATGGTTTAAATCCGGTAATCCCGAATAAACAACCCTAAGAAAGTAAGTAGGAGATTAGTATGTAGAATAGTTCGTAATTACTTAAGGAAGTTTAAAAAATCAGGTTAGTAAAATCGCAAATCATTTCGAACCTGATCGGGTACAATTCTTGAAAAACGTGTCCCGGGGCTCAGAATAATAAAAATATTCCGAATATACCGCTAGACTCGTAAAAATATAAGGTCTTCAAAAATATCAATTTTATAATTTTTCGGTAAGTAAAAATAATAGATATCACAATTACACACATATTTTCTTACTATAGGCACTTTATCAGTCATATCTACTTTAAATTACACTATTCTATATTATTCTTTTTTCTCTATTTTTTCTAACACCTACTCTTACAACACCATAACCTATAACCTTTACTTATTACCTTTTCCATAACTTTATATCTTATCTATCTTACATATTATTACTTTTAATTCACAAAATTACAAAAAAATCAAAACTCTCCCCTCCATACACTACATGGCTAGTGCCCCTCCCATCTCTCTCTCCCTCATTTTGTTTTAATTTTCTTTTATTTAAATCACTCAAAAATCACTCCACATTTTCCTATAAATACCCCCCTCCTCTTTTACACAATTACTACCCACAAATTTCTATCAAATCTCTCTCAAATTTTTCTCTCAACACTCTCTCCAAATACTCTCTCAAAAACTGTCTCAAAATTCTCTCAAAGTTATCTCAAACCACCTTCTACATACACAAAACTCAAAACCACATAATACTTCAAAAATCTTCTTTAGGTAAATTTTTATTTACATATTCTTTTTCTCATGTCATGTAACTTTACATGACCATGGTGTGAGTTTCCAAAAACTAAATGTTATGGAAGCTACACTATGTTCATGTGTTATTCTTGTTCATGTATATCTATTTATGTTTATGTTGTTATTTTACTTTGTTCATATTATTATTATTATTATATCTAAGTATTATTATTGTGTGTATATATATATATATATATTTTAGAGCATATATGCTCACTTGCAATCTATTTATTTCCATTCAATGTAATTTATTTATTTCTTTCATTGCAATTTATTTATTTTTGTTGTTTTAGGACTAGTCTCTAGTCTTAGGCTTGTCCTCATCAAGTCAAAATAATTTTTCTTTCTTTTATTTTATTTTTCTTTTAGGACTAGTCTACTTCTTAGTCCCGGGAGCCTTGAAGAAGCTAAAACTCCCAATACTTAACTTTATTTATTATTTATGCTTTTTTAGCTTGTTATTATTTCTTATAATCATGCTCATTAAGATTGTTGTCCAAATTTTCAAAGCTCCAATTATAGTTGATAAAAATGAGATTTTATCACCTAAAGGATAGTTTACATATAAAACCTATGGTTTAACCAAAGTAAAATTCTTTTCCAAAGCTTTAGGAAGAACTCACTACAATTTAAAAGCTACTTTTGTTTTGAAAAGCTTTTTATATTCATAATAAAAGGAAATCCCTTGAAACAAAAATAAGAGTTTCTAAAACCAAGATTTTTCAAATAAATAGTCAAAGAAAACAAATAAGAAAAAGTAGCACTAATGTTGAGAATTTAGAAAAGAAGAAAATTTCTTTTCGAAAAAGTCATCTAGAAAAAAACATAATAAGTCAAACATAAAGTAATTCTTTGAAAACAAAGGAATCAAAATATTCATTTCAAAATATTTACAAAATGAATTTCTTGTAAACTATAGTTTTCTAAACTCCTAATTGACATTGTTTTACTCAAGAAATATGGTTGGACAACAAATACTTGAGCATGAATAAAATATGAGCTAAGTAGTTATAAAAGGAAAAATTTTCAACTATATAGATAACTAAGTATTTGTCAAACAAATTTTGAATGATTTAAAGTTTGAAACAAAATTATTTTGGGATAGAAAATTCGTGGTGAATCTGATCACCACTGTTTCGAGGCCTAAATAGTTTAGTTTGATAAAAATAGTTTTATAATTGGATAGACCTTTTCGAGTAGGTAGAAATCAGTATATTATATGCGCAATTCCGAGTTAAAATGACCAAATTATTACCATTTTAAATTAGAATTCTCCTTTATACGAACTTTGATGTTCTCATGACATTGTTTTGTCAAAATTCAAGAAAGTCATCACGAAATACTCGTTTTAGGTATTTTCCTTGACTGGGTGATCCCAAGGAAGGACACCCATACCCCAAGGACTATTTCGACTAAGTGGATTGTGTGAGCGACTCACTCATTTAGAGAATTGTCGACATGGCATCGTGAGTTTATTTCCTTAAAATGCTTTCCTTGATTGTGCTTATAGTCTAGTCGCATTAGAATTAAGAAAAGACAAACGGATATGTATGCAATAAAATTTGTTGAAAGAATCCTAAGAATATCGAGGGTGGAATCAATTAAACGTTTGTTTTAGTATAACATTTGATTTGTATGAAACTCTATGATCACCTTAAATTTAATAATAATGATGTTATAATGTCATAAATAAATTGATCCATGCATACCACGAAGTGTGTCACATTGCATTGGGTTATTATCCTTGGGTGAGAAGGATAGTAGCTCAGGTCGAAAGCAATACTTGGCAGAGTGACCAAAAGCGATTGCTTGGTGATATGGAATTAAATGCTTGGCGGAAAGTTCAAAAGCATGGCTCAATTCAAGTAGACTTAATATGCTTGGCGATATTGATCCAAAGCATAAACTTTTTTTAACTAAAACTACTTATTTTGAGGTTACGTATCACCAAACCTCAAATAGAGAGCGTAAATCTATTCAACTTATAGTTCTCGGAAAACTATATGCCTTGTTTGCCCACGTGTATGTTGCATTTCATTTGTCTGCTTAAGTCACTTGTTTGAATTCTATTACATAAGAAGTTATTTATGGAAATAGTTTTTACTAAGCCTATTAGCTTATACCTCTAAGTATCTTTTGCAGTTTACCTATTTGTGGTTGAGGCCACGAGGACCCTATAGCCAGGTACTTTCCTTTTGGTTAAGGAATTTCTAGATAAAGTTTTAGTATTGGATGAGATATGGACTACATAGAAATATTCTTGTAATAGATTATAGTTATTTGTGACTGGGGAATGCCCCTAAAATTTGTAAGACTGTTGTTTTAAACAAATAAATATTATGAATCCTCTCTTCTTAAATTGTTATTATATTTTTTTAAGCTTCATAATTCCATGTATGGTCCTCTAAAATTGTGAGAGCATGCCTTACACTTAATATCAAAGCTTCTAGAAATGACTACGGTTGTCATGCTTAAGCTTTAATATTGAGCGTGGCGGACTGTTACATTTAGGGTACCTTTTGAGGCGTGACAGGAACTACTTACTTTGAGGAACACTGCCTATCAAGGGTCCACGTGAAGTGTGTAATGCTTAGGGAGTTTCTTGGTATGCTAGGTCGATAAATGTTTTTGAAAGGTTTTTAAAAGAATTACCTGGCATACTCTGATCCTCATGGGTGCTAGTGTTGGGATTGGTTCCTTAACCTTAGGAGAGGATGTAAATCTTTGACCTGTCTAGATTCCTGTCATTCGAACTTGTAAGTGTGAAAATATGTGGTTGAGTGATGCATTGCATATGGGTGTTAATAGAACTTCTTTTTCCTATTGATGTGTGCTTATTGTCTAGTTACTTCACTGAGTTGTGTTCCGCTCACACCCTTATAGATTTCACAGGTTCAGGGGCAACCTATGGTTCGTCCCTACGGAAGCTCTCATTCCAGCATGTGTCAGCATCTTTTGGGTAGATTAGACAAGTGAGGTAAAGTAGAAAATGAAGATTAAAATTATCCATCTAGCTTTTATATGTCTTTTGTTTATGCTTGAGACTCTAAGTGGTATTAGCTCTTTTTATTATATGTGTCAAGACAATGGTCAATAAATATTATCTTATGAGGCGATTTTGTGCATATATGTTTTATTTGACTCTATACAACCTTGATCCTGGATAAATGCGTCACATTCCTTTGAGTAACCTATTCTTATCATACCTCTATGTCTAGCTGAGGACATAGACTGACGCAAGGTGTATTAATACATTTAGGGTACCCTTTGATCCATGATAGTAGATCTCCCACCTTATGTGCGAGATGAAGAAGATGCAAACTGTAGACACCCAATTTTTGCTTAATTTAAGGCTCAAATTTATGATAAAAATTAGTATTATATCGAGCTCACAAAAAAAAAAGTAAAAAATAGAAAAAATAAAAAAAGCAAAAATAGCACAAAAAATCAAAAAACAGCAAAAATAAGATAAGATGTAGAAGTAGTAAGAAAAATAAAAAAAATGAGAGAAAAACGAGAGTAGTGAAGAAAAGTAAATTTAAAAAAAAAAATTATCCGAGCTTGATATAATACATATTTTTGTTATAAATTGTTTTTAAAGTTAATTAAACAATTTTTCAAAATTATTTTGTTTAACTAAATGCAATGTTTAAGAGCCTTAAATATTAATTTTGCTGGACCCAACCAGGCACAAGCCAATGGCCTAACGGTTAAGACCACTGACCCATATGACTAGACCAGCACAAGACCTGGATTCGATTCCATGAGGAGGTAAATTATCCTTTTTTTTTTTTCCACGTGCTTTCATTGGCTAGATGAGGTAAGCGCACATGTCAGCAAGCTGCTAGTTGAGGTAAGCACACATGTCGGCAAGTGGGTAGATAAGTGGTAGGTGAGCGGTAGGCTAGAGCGTCCAGATACAATGTATCATGGTAAGTAAGCAGTAGGCTAAAGTATCCAGATACATTGTATCGTGGTAGGTGAGCGGTAGGTTAGAATGTCTAGATACAATGTATTATGGTAGGTGAGAAGTAGGTGAATCGGTAAGTGAGCATACTAATGCCTATAAATACGAGCATACCACAACACCAACAGAATATAGAAGAAAAACACAAAAACAGAGAGAGAAAAAAAGAAGAAGAAGTAGAGAATCACAAAAAAAAACAACATAAAGAGAAAAATTTCATACAAATATTGCAGTAAAAATCACTCAAAAAAAGCTGGAATCAAACATGTTTCTGGGGAAGAAAGCAAATTGATTGTTGGTCTCAGTCTACCCGCACGGTCAACGGTCCACATCCAGATCAGCGCTCCAGATCAAATCCGCTTTAATCCAACGGCCCAGGTGAGTTTGGATTATTTTATTATGTATTTATTATATTTAATTACTAAAATAGGAAAAAAGTAGAAAAAATGCGATAAAAAATCATAAAAAAATCCAGAAAATTCAGAAAAATCCAGAAAAATTAGAATAATTATTTTTTGTGTAAATTTATATGTTTTAGCAATTTGTGATATTTTTAAATATTTTGTGAATATGTATATGTACATAGTTTGTTTTAGAAATGTATATTTGATGCATGAGTATAATTTTAATATGTTGTATTTGTAATATAACTTTGATGTGATGAATTTTGAATATGTTTTAGATATATGTGATATTAATTGAATTTTGAAATAATAAAAATGATAAAAATGAAAAAATGATGAGTTTTCTAAAAAAAATTGTTTTGTTTTCAAAAAATACTTTGGTTTAAAAAAAATGAGCAAATGAATGAAATAATGAAAAGGAAAAGATTTTTGTGGAATGAAAGAATTTTTTTTTTACATGAAATTGAATGAAATTTTTCAATCTAAATTATTTTTATATAGCATTAAATTACCTATGAAAATAATAATCAAAGTTTTTCAATCAAATTATTTTCATATAGCATTAAATTAGCTATGGAAATAAACAAAGTTTTTTCATTCAAATTATTTTCATAAATTTGCTATGAAAATAATAATCAAAGTTTTTTCATCCAAATTATTTTCATAAATTTGCTATGAAAATAATAATCAAAGTTTTTCATCCAAATTATTTTCATAAATTTGCTATGAAATAATCATTAAAGTTTCAATCAAATTATTTTCATAAATTTGCTATAGAAATAATCAAAGTTTTCATCAAATTATTTTCATAAATTTGCCATGAAAATAATCAAAGTTTTCATCAAATTATTTTCATAAAGTTGTTATGAAAATAATCAAGTTTTCATCAAATTATTTTCATAAATTTGCTATGAAAATAATCAAGTTTTCATCAAATTATTTTCATAAATTTGCTATGAAAATAATCAAAGTTTTCATCAAATTATTTTCATAAATTAGCTATGAAAATAGTCATCCAAAAGTTTTCAATCAAAATATTTTCATATAGCATTAAATTAGCTATGAAAATATTCAATCAAGTTTAATCAAAATTGATTTTTCATGTAGCATTAAATTAGCCATGAATTACCATAAAATGATTTTAAAGAAAAATGATTTTGAACTTAGAAAAATTGCATTTTCATGAAATGAAAATCAATTAATTAGATCATAGGATTATTAAAAAATGGTTTCATAAAAATTCAAAATTTAATGAATTTTAAGTGAAAAGAGTTCAAAAATTAAAATTGATCAACAAACTAAGGTTCTTTTCAAAAGAACTACGTTTTGTCTTATCTCGATTAGCGAGTACGTAGGCCCCGACAATAAAAATGGAAAAAATGTTTTTGTTTTTAATATTGTGAATAATTATTTTGTAAATATAAGTTTTTTTTTTTAAAAGGAAATATATTTTTTGATATTCATGTTATAAAAAAATGAATAAAAAATAAAAATGAAGAAAAACACATAAAAAATAAAAATGAATGATTTGACTTGTAAATATTTGTATTATAATGTTTTACTTGAATTTTTTAGCATGAAAAGGATAAATTATAATTTGAAATTCCAAAAGTGGTAACCAATTTGTTTTAATAGGTTAGCCCCCAAATCCATGATATCTGGTTTTAAAAGTTTGATTTTTCAAATCAAATTTTCGTAGACTAGTAGATAAGTTAGGATCAACCGACTCATTGATCCTAGTTTCTATTTTTCCCGATTTATATTGGGTGGCGACTCTAAATCATTTTCAAAAATTAAAATTTCTCTTAACCCCTAGTCGAGGATTCATGTTAAATGTGTTCGGGTTTAATGTGAATCGGGTTAGGAAAAATGAACCAGATAATGGAAAAATCCAGGCTCGACACAAACTTCCAAGATTTGTGGTTAAATCTTCAACAACCTAGGGGAAATGATAGGAATCAACTTCCAATAGGTCCTATTCCTAAAGCCCAAGCTAAGGAATTTCAAATTTTAGCTTTGAGAATTCTACCAAATTAACCCTCTGAAGATGAATACAACTTTCTAAATGGCTATAAGCTGTATTGCACAAAAGAGCATGAGTCAATTTGTAAGAAGTTAGAAGGAGAACATGAAGAAATTAAGGGAGATAGATCAATTACGGTCGTGACCCAAGCTATTATTGGTGAAAGAGGAGACAAAGGATATCATGGGCGACATCACGCCTATGATCAAAGGCGTATCTTCAATAACATCCATAATGAAGCCTATATCATATTTGAAATTTTGCTTTGAGGAGATCACGACCTACGATACGGCCGTGATGATGCCTATTGTCTCAAATACAATTGTTTCGAGCACATTATCAACATGGGAGATTTTTTGTCAGAGGAGATCACGGCTTGTGATATGACTACGATAGAGGCGTGACAAAAGATAGCACCCGTGATGTAAGGCGTGATCACTGTTCTATATTTTGCACGAATTTTTCTTTATTTAAGTTATGTTATTTACAATTATGCCATTACCTAAAGGGTTAATATAAATACACTTCTTTTCTAAACCTTAGCTAAGAAAGACATTTTATGAAACTATTTGCTTTTGTCTTCTCTTTGAGAGCAAAAACACTTAGTTCTTATCAATCTATCAAAGATTGTGGTAACTAACCACTCAATCTATCTTGTGATTATATTAAGTGCGAAAGAGTATAGCTTGGGTTATTATTGGTGTATAATATCCATTAGTAATGCCATTCGTATCTTTATTTTTATTGCAAATCGATTTTCATGGCTCACTATGTCATAATATGAGCCAGGACCATATTAGAAACCTTTGGCAAAAAGTTCAACTTTATGTTGTTTAACATTGCCATTCAAGTCTCACTCTATCACAAAGTTCCATTTATAGCCAATTCTTTTACATCTTTTTTGCTACTCAAAAGTTCCTAAACTTTTTTTGGAATCTCAACTCATCTTTCATGGAATTTACTTGCTTAATAGAATCATTAGACTCCATTCCTTATGACAATGAAACTAGATTATTGTTGAATTCCATGTCAAGTTCTGACTCTTGTGGATAAACCACATAATCATTAGTGTTGTAGGTGCTTGCTAGCAGAGAGAGTATTGGAGAACGATGCACTTGCACACATTGAACACATTTAGCAGGGCATCGAAAGGTAATTCGATGCAACCACTACGATGCTTATGTCGATGGTGAGCTTTAAGAGTGTAGTATGCTATAAGACTAAGAAAGCTAAAGATATGCTAGGTTAATATAAGACAGCTCAAGATAAGGTACCCTTACCTTTTCGAGATGAGGTCTATTTAAAGTCTTTGGTCATATCTTAATTAAGAGCCCACAAGATCTTGCTCCATATGGGATAGGGCTCATAAAGAGATAGGTGACCTCAA
Source organism: Combretum micranthum (assembly GCA_024138025.1). NCBI lineage: Eukaryota > Viridiplantae > Streptophyta > Magnoliopsida > Myrtales > Combretaceae > Combretum > Combretum micranthum. Next base: position 14,905 of record JAMXBD010004154.1, read on the forward strand.
ACATGAGCTGATTCTCATGTACGATGGCTGAGCATGGAGTTGTTTATCTAAAAAGATTGGAGAGGGACACAGAGGAAAATGTCCCACCAAAAAATGAATGGCATTTATGGATATGAGCAGCTTCTAAATGCTCATCTGCCTTAATTACCATTCATCTTCCTTAGTCTACCTTCTTCCTCCCTACCATACATACCTTTGCTCATACTAAATCCTTCATGGCTCAATGACTTACCATAGGTTAACTCACCGATGCACCAATGAATACATATCAGACCCTGACTCACAATGGCTCATACCTTAACACACCATTCACACCATGACTTACTATGGCTCGAAAACATGCACTCAACCACATGCACAATGAGTCACAATTGCTAAACCATGTGCCAAACCACAATCACACCAACTCAAACCTATACATTAAATCAAACACCACTTAACCATGAAACCACCATAGGTCACGTGCTCAACCAAATCTCCCTCACCAAACTCAATTTACAAAGTGACTCAAACATAGCATATTCTTTCATCATACTTTCCATGACTTAAATCTACCATGACTCAATCATGTGATAAATGACCTTAGTTCAGCATGAAGTGTTTTGGTTAAATTAATTATTTTTTAAGATGGTGTCTAGAATGCGCATAAAGTATACAAGAAACATGGGTAGCATTTTCAACACAATCATAATTACTAGTATATTTCTTAGGGTGTTTCTTAAGAAAACTAAACATTGTAATAAGCTTTTATATAAGCCTTTTCATTTCTATTGCATCTGGCAAAATAAATTGAAACTAACTCTTAATACTTTTAAAATTCACTACTAGTTTCTGAAGGCTTTTATAAAAAAGTGGTTAATATCACAAACGGTACCTAAATTTTGGCAAAATATGCAATTAGGTACCTAAGCTATTAACTTGATTAATTCAATACTTGAACAAAGTTGATCAATTTGTTACCTAAAGAACTTTTCGCATACACCAACAGTACCTCCATCAAGTGTTTTTAGATACTAAAATGATCAATTTCAAAGTTCAAGTATTAAATTAATCAATTTCAAAGTTCAAGTACCTAATTGCATATTTTGCCAAAGTTCAGGTACTATTAATGACATTAATCCTATAAGAAATAAAATTTAATATTTCAAATCTTATTTTTCTATATTGGTAAAAAAAAAAAATTATTCTTTTTAATAAGTTTCATAACTTTTGCATTCTTTAATATTCCATCTACCACCTACAAGTCATATAAAATATTATGATTGATTAATGAGAAGAAAGATGGGATAATGTCACAAATGGTACCTGAACTTTGATAAAATATGTCATTAAGTACGTAAACTATAAAAATGATCAATTAACTACCTAAACTTTAAAATTTATCAATTTAGTACCTTAAAAAGTTTGAAATTGATTAATTTAATACCTAAAAGAACTTAACGGAGGCACTGTTAGCATGCATAAAAATTTCTTTTGGGTACTAAATTGATTTAATTTCAAACTTTAAGTAATAAATTTATCAGTTTCCAAGTTCAGTACCTAATAACATATTTTATCAATGTTTAAGTATTATTCATGACATTAACTTGAAGGTAAGAAAAAGTTATAAAATTATGCTTATAATGAATTATTAAGATTAAAATGTAAATTTTAATAATGTTTACAACTAAATTGAAAATTAATCTCTAGATTTTAGGATTTAGTTGTATGTTTTAGGAGTTGTACAATCCAACTAACGTCAATTTCAAAGTTTTAATTAGGAATTTATACATTTCACTTTTGTTGTTGTTGTTAATAAGGATAATGTCACGAATGGTACTGAAACTTTGACAAAATATATAATTATAAATTTGAACTTTGAAATTGGTCAATTGATTATTGTAATTTTGCATTTGATCAATTTAGTCCCTAGAAAATTTTCAATTTGATCGATTCAGTACTTGGAAGAATTTGACAGAAGTACTATTGGCGTGCACAAAAAGTTTTTTCAGGTACTAAATTGATCAATTTCAAAGTTAGGTACCTAATTGCATATTTATGGCATTAAATTGATTAATTTCAAAATTCAAGTACTAAATTGATCTATTTCAAAGTTAGATACCTAATTATATATTTTGTCAATATTGAATGTACCATTTGTGACATCACCCCTTATTATTATTATTGTTGTTGTTGTTGATATTGTTGTTGTTTGACATCGTAATGTAGGCTACAATCCACTCAGCCCATTACCACCTTCTTACATATCAAAGAGCCCAATGGGCCTAAAAGATCATCAATTCTATCGGCTCATGAAAAGTCTAAAACCTACGACACCTCAGGTTGCCATCCTACCAAAGGACCACCAAGTTGATGACCACCTCAACCTTGAGGGAAACTCAAGAGCTTGGCTTTGAGTCTAACACAAAAATACCTCCACACATCCTCGTCTTAACCTGAGGCTAGGGGGAGACACTGCTAGTTCAACCACACTCCATGTAGCAATAACTCCTTCACCTCGGGTGTTCCCATCACCTCGGATGCTAAGTCAACTACTAGAAGGAGATTTGCTTTAACTGAAAAAGATCTAGTGGACGCTACTCTAGTATATCCATGAATGATAAATAGCCCTTTTTTTTCCTTTAGGAAAGGGAACAATTTCTATCTAATGAATGCTTTCTCAGTAGATTTCTTGAGAATACTCACAGACTAACTTAAGTATTGGAGTGGTTGCACCAAGCAACCCACTAACATCCCTTTAACTATTTTTTATGTTTCCAAATGAATGAGACTTATTCCCATCGCATATGTGTAAGGTCCAAAATATGAACTTGTGAACCCCTTGGTCGAAGGACTCGCCTTTTTTCTTTTTTGGAATAAGTTACGAATAAATTGAAAGTTCTATGTTCATGTGATTTCTCTCACTTCTCTTTCAAGCAAAAGCCACCAAAAGAAAGAACAATAAGATTAATAGGGGTCTCGGGAGTCAAAAGAACTCTACGTTCACGTGTCGATAGACCTCTTGTAACTCCCTCTCAACGGTAACTCCCATAAAGAGCTCATGTAACTCTCTTAAGGATAACTCCACTTAAAGATTTCGGGTAACTCTCTCTTAAGGCTAACTCTCATTGAAGAGATTGGGTAACTCCCACTTAAGGCTAACTTTCTTGGAAGAGCATGACTAATACCCTCTTAAGGGTAATTCTCTCTTAAGGTAACCTCTCATCGAAGAGCTTGAGTAACTCCCTCTTAAAAGTATCTCCCGTCGAAGATCTCGGGTAACACCTTTTTGATGGTAACTCCCATCAAAGAGTTCTAGCAACTCCCTCTTAAAGGTAACTCCACTCAAGAGTTCAAGTAACACCCCCTTAAGGGTAACTCTCATTGAAGAGTTCAAGTAACTCCCACTTAAGGTAGATCCCATTGAAAAGTTTAAATGAAACATACTAAGTCTACAATTAAAGCAAAGGTTGTTATCCATGTGCGATCCAAAAGAGGAAACATGACCTTAAGGTACATAACAAAAGGAAAAGGAAAAATATAGTTCATTGACTCATATCAGATCGTTGCAATAGTTTTGACCAACTTCTCAACTATGATAGTTTTGACTAGCATCCTAGCCAAAATATTACAAGATGAATTTATGCAATTCTAAGATTCTACAAGCATATCCGGCATTCAAGTTGAGAGACATCTAACCTTTAAGATAAAAGAGGTATGATCTTCAAGCTGAAGGGAACTTGAGCTTCAAGCTTGAGACACCTTTCTTCCCCTACAATCCGAGAAGAGTAGGATGGCGGCCTGTCATTTGGATAGATCCATCTTGAAAATGTGGATTTGGCTCATGGACAACCCTTGCAAACTCTATAAGCTTATAGTTAAATCTCATGATGTCACCAAAAGCCTGATCTCCTAAGCATCCACCTCATTCAACCTACAAGAAGAACAAAAGGAATGGAACTTGGAGTAAAACCGGCACTCCTTAGCAATTAAGGTCACAAACAAGACCAAGAAGACATTAAAAGTTGCCTAAAGGTGATAAGGTACCTGTTCTTTCTATTTAAAAGGATTTTCCAGTGAGCTCAATTAAATTTTATAAGCCACAAAACTCCCGATGAGGTCGTTATGGATTCAAATCTCCCAAGTGCCAAGTCTTTATTGCTCTCACTCACCATAAAAATGGCTGAGGGAATGAGCATTGATGCTTTGGAAAATGTCGGTTCCCTCTAACAACTGAAATCTTGAAGCAAATAAAGACATGTAAGAGGTTGTCAAAGAGGGACAAAGCACCTATTCATCTCTATCTACTCTACTGTAATCACCACGGCCTCAAGAACATGACCATAAAGCTAGTGACACTGACCTGAGGGGGTACAAAAGAGAAACACTACCCCTACCTCAATCCCTTCTCAACTCTGAGCAAACAAAGATAGTAGAGAAATTGACGTCATTAATCAAAGATAGTAGAGCAACAAGAATCCGTAACTATAATTGACCACCCTCAAGGGCTCAACCTATCAAACCAAAGAAGATTAAGAAAGACATCTAGCTAGTACAGCAACATCTTGAACAAAAAGAAGTAAAATATAGGAATATGGATAAGAAAGAAGGAATTCATCTTAGAGTTTAAGATTTAGGCTACTTAATGATGTGATGAATGCCATTTCAACTAGAGATACTATTTATAGGCAAGAAGGAAAATCGTATTCTGACAACATCTAATGTGATCAAATCTTGAAGATTTCACATGCTACATGCCCAGCCGTATGATTAAACCTTAGGAATACATAAAGCTTTGGAAAAGAAAATTTATAGACATGCACAAGTGTACCTACCACCAGATGTCATCACCTATGACTAGTCTATCACAAGCCTACTACTACCCAAGTACTAGAATGACCAGTCCGAATCACCCCACATAGTTACCAAGTAATAAATTCAAAGTTAAGCTGAAGTGGAAGCAATTTCGATGTGGTAGGCCAAGCTCTATGAGGGTGAACACGAAATTAAAAAATGAGGTAAAACCACAAACACGTAATGAAATTTCAATAATGAAAAGTAACGAAAATACAATCAAAAGGAAAAATTGCAAATGAAGGATTTACTTCACCTATCAAAGGAATATACACTTACAAGGAACCTAAAAGGCTAAAAAACATGTAAAGGAGACAATGCAAAGAAGATAATCTATGAACAAAGTTTCCTTTCATTCTTCAGTTAAAGGATTACAAACATAGCACTACTTCGAGGACCAAAATAATAACGAGTTGTCTAACCAGCTCAAAAAATGACCTACACTACCCTCTTCATAGTCTCACGATCACCAAAAACCTCCTAGGATAGGGGGCATTTAAAGTAATCGAAGCCAAACTCATACTAGGGACCTTCGTAGAAGCCTTAAGTTAACCTTCCTTGCATGGTTCAAAAGCCAAAGTAAGGTCAAAAGCCACAACAAAAAAGGACTTGCTGACCTTCTCCTTAAACAGCTTTTGTGCCCCCTTGCTTTCGTAGCCTCTTCGCCTTCTTCTCTACCTTCTATGTTGTCCTGTACCAACTTAGCATTATCACTTGTAAGCTTCTATTAGAGATCGGTCCATTCATCAATTCTAAAGAGTTCCCTAAGGATCCACTTCTTGTCTGCTTCACTCGCGACCTACCCACTTTCCAATCTTGCCGCATGTGCCTATATTAAAAAAAAAAAAAGAATTGACATGTAAAAAAAAAAAAAGTGATGATGAACAAGGGAATACCACGGACAAAAAGAAACTTATCCCTGCCTTTAGAGCTTTTCGTTGTGAGCTAAACACCTCAGCCTCTTCCTTTAACTTGTTGAGCTCTAAAGCTGTCACATCGACCTCCCTCTTCCACCTATTAAGCTCTAAAGTAGCATCCTTCATTTGACGGGACAGAATCCCGTTGTTGCTTCACATCCTTCCATTTTTTCTCATACTCCTCAATAGTGACCTTAAATAGAGATAGTTGTTCTTAGCTTTAGCTACTTCACGTTAGCACCAGAGGACTTTGATCTCCATAGCTTATAGTTGTTTCTGCTTCTCCAGGGTAACACTTAAGTCGCTCTTGAGCCTTACCCCCTCTTGTTTCCCTTCAACGAGCTCTTTTTCCAGACCAACTATTGACTTCCTAACCAACCTTACAGTTAATAAGAAAAGAAACCTATGAGAAGAATTTAATGAGTAAAAAGGAAAGACTTACCACTTCATAGCTCCTTTTTGCATACCTCATAACTTAATAGTCACACAACCTAAAATACTAAACAAGCAAATGAGGACCCTTGAAAAACTTACCATAATTCAAAGAAAACAAGGAAATTACCTCATACATCTTACATGTTGAAAATTCCAACGCCTACTCTCCAAACTTCAACTTGCTGAACAAGGTCATCATCCTACTCTTGTCTTGAATGAAAACAACCTCCTTAAACAAAGTCTAATCAAAAGGAATATCACTCCACTTCATGGCCTTGCCTCCAACAAAGTTGAGTGGACCCTCAGTAATGGCCGTGCTAGGTTGATCCTTATGAGCTTCAAACCCCGTGGGGTCGATAAGAACGTTAGTGCTGCTTCTAGTAACCTCAGTCCTAGGATATTCTTTAACATTTGGTGAAATTGCAACCGAGGAAGGCTGAGGCAGACTTTGCACCTCGAGAAACCGATGACATCGTAGGAACTACACAATCTAAACACTCGAGTCATCCACAAGAGCTGGAGCACCTTGACCCTATATGTCAACCTCAATAGCCTGCTTCTTCAATGGTGCCTTCTTCTTAGTTGGGGCTTTTTTCCTTTTCTTCATCGATAGCCTCACAAGAAGCTTGTTCACATCACTTATCTCTAACTGAACACCTAAAACGAAAAATGATAATAATAAATCAGTAAAAAAGAAAGCACCTACCAAGTCAAGTTTGAATGCTCATAAACCATAGGCTCGTCACCAAACAGTAATAGTGTTCTTCTAGTATGGTTCAACACGATAGAAGTTAGGGAGGGAAAGGAGAGGGAAAGAGCAAATTCATGCTCGAGGAGTAATCCCATACCTCCTGGAGATGATACCTCATCACCTTTAATGATGGGCTTGCTCTTTAAGTAATTCTTGGCCACAAGCTTGGTGTTCAAGGGCCTCCTACCTTATAACCTCATAAACTCATCGATATCCCCTTGGGCCTTAGTGTCGTGGGTCATAAATTTGACAACATCATGGAACGGATAGGAAGGTACCACTTCACCTGGAAATCAAACCCGCATTGAGAAACCTCCTTAATTTCAATGATCTATAACCACTTCTTCCAATCCCAGTTGTTCGAGCTCGTAAGCCCATCAAAGAGCATGAATGAGCTCTTGCTCTACTTCATGAGATACCACCAGCCTTAGTTGGATTTCTTATAGGTATAATATCTTCAGAATAAAACCAGAGTAGGCCTTACATATACACCAAGACATAGGGCCTCAAAGGCTACCAGAATACACCAAACATTTGGGAGTAGTTGTGTAGAAGATAGTCTATGGTGATTAAAAAACTTCTTCTCAAGAGAGAAGGGAATTCTCAAGTTAAACCTAAGTGTCATGTCATGCAATGCAAACCTCTACCCCTTTAGCAGGTAAACTTAGTCAAACCGAGAAGGAAGTATGACCTCTTAATCCTTGGGGGAGCCTTGCATTTCTACCCTTCGAACTTCATTCAGCCTCGCCTCGATAAGGATACCGTTGACTCCATCGGACCCAGTGCCATCAACCGCCTTGTTGTGCAATGTCTCATCAAATGAGCCTCCTTACCATCTCTAGCATATTTAGAGGAGTTTGATACATTTTCTTAGCAAATCTATTATACAATCCAATATGGGAATCAACATCTCCAGAATCTAGGTCTTGACCACACCTTAAGGTTACAGCCTTGCTCGGCATTCTCCTCTTTTTACTCAAGCTCGAATCCCCTAAGCTAATATTTGGCTCCTTCCACCTCTCCCTACTTCATTAGCTACCCTTTGAATACTTTAGCTAAATCATGAGAGAAAGATTAGATGTTACTTGAGCTCGACATGATTGAAGTATTGGAACAATATGGAAAGAATGAGCACCAAAGATTTGAAAAGTAAACTAAAACTATATTTCAAGCAAATAGGGATTAGAAGATGGTTACCACTGCAAAATTCCCCTCAAGACTTGGGTATTTATAGAGGAGAAAAGGGACGATGTGATGAATCTGACCCCTTAGAACATGCAAACGATTCCTACAGTTGTCATGTCCTTTCGAATCTAGAGAACTTCTTGGACAAGCTACATAACCCGGAGCCAATGATGATTCATCTACCTAAGGCAAACCGAACCCTAGAACCATGAGCTCGAAATGACTTAGCATGGATTTCAACAACCTCCAAGGAAAACCATCCTATCACAAACACTAGGGATGCAGATTAAATGGAAAGAGCACCAAGAATGACAACTAAACAGGTTGGCCTTGCAGGCTGAACCCAGATTTCTTACTCTTCTTGATCTCTCACAAATAGAGTAAAGGGCACAAGTGTTAACAGTAGAAAATAGGTCACAACCCACTTAGCCCGTTACTAACTTCTTGCAAGTCAAAGAGCCCAAGAAGGCCCAAAAGATTATCAATCCTGCCAACTCATGAAGAACCTATGACTAGTGTCACCTCAGAACCCTATCCTGATTGAGGACCACTAAGTTCATGACCACCTCAACCTTGAGGGAGACTTGAGAGCTCAGCCTCGAGTGTAGAAGACCTCCACACATCCCTGCCCCAGCACCGCCAATTCGGTCATACTCCATGTAGTAGCAACTCCTTCACCCTAGGTACTCCCATCACTCGAGTGCCAAGTCAACTACATAATGCAGATTTACCCTAATAAAAAAAAAAAAAAAAGATTCAACAAACCTCACTTTAGTATGGTCATGAACTATAAATAGCACTTCCCTCCTTTGGGATAGGGAACATTTTTTATCTAACGAATGCTCTCTCGGTAGATTTCCTGAGAAAACACATGGACTAATATAAGCATCGAAGTAGTTGCACCAGGTAACTCCTAGCACACATTTAACCATTGATCTGTGTTTATAGGAGGCTAAATGCTACCGATGAAAGCAACTCATGCAACAACTATTATATAAGAAAAATAGCAAATAGAGTGTAGAGTTGTTTTTTTTTTTTTCCTTTTTAAGTACTCAATATTAACACAAATATTGCAAACCTGATAATTCTTTTTTTTGTAATGTATTATAGTATTAAAACAACATGTCATGATTCTAATAAAAGAGAAGAAGTAGCACTTGTAGAGATGCAACCAGTGGTTATAAGGTTTCCAACAAATCTGATTCGCTAAAAATTCTATAGAATTGAATCTTATAGAATTTTAGGGTTGGATTTAAATATGTAGCTAAAATCATATAGGATTTTAGGGTTGCATTTGAATATGTAGTTAAAACCCTATAGGGATTTAGGATCAGGTTTGGATCCTATAAGATATACAATGAATACTCAACTACCTGGTACTAAAATATGAAAAAAAAAAACATAAAGGCTAAAGCCACTAAAATATTTGATAAGATATAGGGATTAGGATGAGAGTTATGGGGTAGGTTATTTTATTTCCAATTCATAAATTTATTATTTCTCAAATTTATAAGTTTGTGCATATATGATCAAATAAAATGTACTATCCACCAACATTTCATCAACCATATATAATATTGTTATGTGAATAATTTATCAACATCCTTTGAATATTTTTGTGTTTTAAATTTATAATACTACAATTCTAAGCGTATATAGAATAATCTATTTGAATTTCGTGATAAGATTGGAAAATTTGGGATAAAAATAAAGATAATCATAATATGATTCACGTACATGTGGCATAATAAATTAATTAAAATAATAAATTTGCTGTAATAAAATACTTGTCATAAATTTATATATAATCATCATATATTTATACATTGTCTTAATATCATATGAATAATACCATTTGATTTTGTGAAGTATAACATATAAAATATATCAATAAACAAAATGTGTAAGTAAACAATTAAACGTACATATATATAAATATATATTTCAAAAAAGCATTACTAATGAAGGGGTGTAAATATAAAAACATTTTCAACTATATATTAGTATAATAAATTTACATAACATTTTATCCCACTTTTCTTGAATTTATTATTAAAATTTGAAAATAGGTTTAAAAAAAACAAAACTAAGGTTATAGTGTTATAGGGTTGAGTTCCTGGTTCTAAAACAAATCCTATGATACGACTTTAGATATAATATGAAAACACTATAGGGTTATAAAGTCAAGTTTGGTAAACCTGATAAGATAGTTGGTCAGGTTTTAAGTATATATGATCCGTTTGAAACCTACCCCAATTGCATCCTAAGTACTTGCAAAGTTCTCCAAACATTGTAATATTGAACTTGAAACCACATCCTTTACACATACTAAGTGTTCATTTAAATACAGAAAATGGCCTATAAATGTATATCTACATTCAAATACTAATTAAGATATTAAAAGTAATCTTTAGAAAGATTCTTTAATATTTTCAAGAATGATTATACATTTATCAATAAAGCAATTGCATGAAAAATATATACTACCTTTTTAATTCCTCAACAAATATATTGAGAGTACTCATTAAAAAAAAGAAAAAAAAATCCACAACTTTGAACGCCAATTTCTTGTTGTATTATCTGTACAAGCGTTCCACGATGCTAAATTGATATGTGAGTGGTATCCTCGTTTTCATTGGACAAAGACACCGTATAATGTGCCAAAGACACTGATTATCACCCACCATCCATGTCTACAAACGACCTTTTCCATTGAACTGTTGCTTGCTTTAGGGTCTACCTTGTGTTTTTATGTGGGCTACCTAAGAGAACATGATGGGTAAAACAGTAGAACCCATCATCCTCCACTTTACATGCATTTGGTTTTTCAAAAATTAGATAATTAATTAAAAAATGGAAAAAGTGATTCTAAATCTTTAATAAGTCTCCATGAACACTAATTGATGGGACCATTTATATGCTCCCGTCTTTTTTGCCTTTCTTGTATATGATACATGTTTTTCCTTCTGGACATATTGAAAAGATCATAATTAGAATTTTGTTAATTGCTGACACTTAAGGACACATTCTAAGGTGTAAACTAGAAAAGCTCATATTTTCACTATGGATTTATCATACATAAAAGTAAATTCATGAAAATGTAAGCATAATTATTTGACAAAGAGGCAAGTATTCCAGTGTGATTGATTAACAATTTTTCTTATAATTATTCACAGAAGCAACACAAATGGGAAGCTGCAATAAATGGCTAAGTAAAAACAAGTACAAAAAAATCCATATAAACAGTTCATCATTGAAAGTTTGGTCAAAAAACAAAAAAAGAAAAGAAAAAGAAAAAGAAAAAGAAAAAGAAACAATTCATTGAAAGGCCAGTGTAGTTTTAACCTGGTTAGCTAGGCTACTTCTTAATGCATAAATCGATGTAGGCATATCCAGGACCTGACCTGCATAATGGGTGCTAAAAAATAGTAATTAATTAAGTAAATCAATGATGTATAAAATTGTCTTCAAAAAATGATTTTTATCAAGAAGAGGATATTTATACATCATCTTCACTGTTTTATATATATATATATATATACAACCATCATCTTTTTTAAATCATACAATGGACACACACCAATGCTCCAGCCACTATAATATTACATGCATAATATCCATACATTTGTTGCTAAGTGAAAAAGTAATTTTCAAAATTTGGATTTCCTTCATTTAGTTTTCTTTCCACTTTCCTCAATTTATAAATCAATGATTGAGATTGACTCATTCTTTCTATTACATCATTATCGTTATAAAAAAAAAATTAACATTTAAAAACAGAAATTATACAACAAAAAATTAATAAAATAATTTATATCTTTATAGATAAAATTAGCGATAATTTTTTTACAATAGGAATTTACGTTTAAAAATATCAGTTTTATCTTTAAAACTTAGTTTTCTTATAGCATATGATGTTGTATTTCTTTTTTATAATATTGCAATTGTTAACAACGTGTGATAGTAGTTTAAGAGGATAAAATGAGAAAAATTGAGGAAAACCAGATGAACTTCAAGCTTTATCCAAAAATACAACAATGAAATTGAAGAGGAATGAAAACATACGAAAATTTTATAGCATTTTCCATTATTCATATTGAATTATGATATTATTATCAAAATACTTAATATATTAATTATTATATTTATTTCAATAATAGATTATGTTACGAAGATTTTACATGTATCACCGAGCAACATTGAGATTTCCATTCTTTATTGTTCTTTAAAATAAGGAAAAAAAAAAAACAAAGCATCATAAATTTCTCATATAATTGAGACTGCAAACTCATTCCTCCTTAGCTTATTTCTTATCAAGGGTCCACCCGTATTTATTAGTATCACTTTCTTGTCACACGATTATTGACGTTCTATGTCTATTTCAGATGTCTATTCAAGGGACCAAATTGACATAACTGTTGAGTCACAAATGAAATGACTTTGTTGTACATTTGAAGAGTTAACAACCAAATGAAATGGTTGTCCTATTGAAGGCTTCAAATGCAAATGTAATGACCATACTTGAATAATTAACTAATAAACAGTTGCATAAATATATTGTTTCATTGTCCCAAATGGAAAAGTTCCTCCGGTTTCATGTCGTGACTTATATGTTTAGAGTGGTAATAATTATAATTAAATTTTTTTATATAGGACAAATAGTAAATTTAGTATCTCATTTTACAAAAAATTTTAACTTTATACTTGAATTTTAAAGTAGTTCATTTAATATTTGATAAAACTTTTTATCATTACTTATAATACCTCACTAACACGACACCATTTATACTGTTTCTTAACATGGAAAAAACAGCTCCAGTGCTAAACAATGGCATAAGATATATTAAATATTTGATGATATATTGCTTCTCTCAAATCAGTAAATAAAGTAAACAACGTTAAGAAGTAAGTAAAAATAGCTGCAAAAAATTTGATTGGGTATTGAATTCATTATTTCAAAAAGTTTAAGTATCAAATTGAATTTTGGTGTGTAGTTTATGTATCAAATTTGGCATATACCCTATTATAAATATATGACTCAAACTACGATCCATACATATTATAACTATGGTATAAAAATTGTATAGGCCTATTTGGATAGTCGTTTTAGCATAGTTTTGGTATCATTTTCAAACGGAACCAAAATTGAATCAATATTGATAAAAAAACCTATAGTTTTACTCATAAAATGACCAAATCGAAACGATAATAAACAGATACTGATCCAATACAGATAAAAAATATTACAATCCAAACAGGCTTGTTCACTTTATTATAATAGCAATTCCATTATAACATTATTTCTTATAGATAACTATTATAATGCTTAATTGATTGTAATCACAATTTCATAAGAAAAATCTCTATTATGAAAAATATTAAATAATAATTTATTATTCAAATATATGATTAGCAATTCCATGTCCGATTAGATATTTTTTCTCCCAAGATATCTTCGTTTATATAAAAAAAATCAAAAAATAAATATTCTATTATATTTATATTCTATTCTTTCCATTACTCGGAAAGAATTACTTCATAGTTCAGGATGGAGATTTCCTCTCTCGATAGTGTGGCCTTTAATGTCATAATTCCAATCTTCTCTGTTTTTTAAGGGAACCAAGATCACCATTCTTATTCTGCATACTCTTAATTTAGCCGTCAATATGGTATAACAACGGTATCTGATCGAGTCTGGGGAACTTGGATAAACCTATTAGGAGGTGTTAATAAGTGGCATAAGTTGTTATTATGGACGTCCAATAGTAGAGTAGGCTACTGTAGCTTATACAAATATAGACCCAGTACCATATTTTTAATTCTGGGACCATTAGACTCTCAGTCTGTCGTGATCCATCATCAAAACGACTCTCGAAATCTCATACTCACGTTATGGGGCAGGATACAAAGCTTGTTTGCTACACCTAACATAAAATATCAATAAAGTTGATTTGATATCTAAACTTTAAATGATTATTCAATAAATTATCAAAACACTGAGATTATCTATTTTAAAACTTAATTAAACTTTTTAAAGTTGTAGTATCATCTGTGTTATGCTGACATTGTCTAAAATGGTGTGCCTTTTTTTTCCCTGTTTACCAATTATGGAATATAGTATGTCCTAAACTACTTTAATGAACTATTTAGATATATGAAAGTAGTCGCAATTGGCTATCCATATTGAAAAAAAAAAAATATATTATAAGTAGAATATCTTCATCAAAATAATAATTTAAATATATAACAAATTAGAGTTGCCTATAGCCCAGTGGTATTCGGTCTAAATTCTCACTCTTGAGATATGGAGTTCGACTTTATCCATTAGCGTGTTGTAATAACCATCGTCACGTTGCAATAGCCCTGTGGGCCAAAAAAAAAAAAAAGGAAAAGAAAACTCTCTTTAGAGTTAACATACGCTACGTAAATGACGCTGACAAGTTTTAATTAGTTATCAAAATCGATAGAAACTATTAGATAGTTAGGTAAATGATTGGCTGAAGTTCAAGGACATAATGTAACATCACCTAAAATATGATACAAACCAAGTTTGCAAATGTTACTTGTAATCAAATGTGCATAACTAAAATTATTTAGTCATGCATTTTGCACACTGCTGCGCAACTGCTCTTTACAATTCGCCAATTTTTTGGATTTTTATTTTTTTATTTTTTACAGTTGTAGATTCCTTTTAAAAGAACTTATAAATATGACCACCTTAGGTATGACTTATAGATTTAAAGAGGGGATGACATTAGCATTATAGAAAATTGTGACCTAAAGGTAAAACTACTATAGGTGCACGATTGATTAATGATTTTTACTTTCACATATATTTGAAGACGATTATAATTATGTATTTTAGGATTGTCTAATAAATTCAAGTTTGTAATATTTCTTTAGATTACAAGACAAATAAATTAAGAGTTTAAAAAGCAATACATATATGTTTAATCTATATCTTTTTTGAATTATAGTAACTGGCACTAGTAAAAAAATGACATTAAGAGGCAAAATTTTTCGCCTTAATAGCTTAGAATTTCGCCTCAGTAATGCTATTGAGGCGAAAAATTCTCCTCAAAAATTCGCCTGTAGAGGTCGGCCACCTTAAGGAAAAGAAGGCGAATTTCGCCTCACGTTTTACAAAGTGAGGCGAATTTCGCCTCATTGTACGATGGGAGTGCCAGGTGGGCTAGTGAGGCGAAACTCGCCTCACTAGCCGACGTGGCATGAGGCGAATTTCGCCTCATATAGTACTAATGAGGCGAAATTCGCCTCATTGAATCTGAGGGCCAGTCGGCTAGTGAGGGCATGAGGCGAAATTCGCCTCATATAGAAAGAGGGAGGCGAGTTTCGCCTCATCTACCAAACTATTCCACCTCCAACGAATAATTTTTAGTTAAATTTTATAATTATTAATATTATTTAGAATTTAAATTATTATTATTTTAATTAAAATTTAATTATTAATATATTATTTTAGAATTTTAAAAAAATGCAACACATATTATAAAAATTATATAATTAATATTACGAATTTATTACTATTAATATTTGCCTTAAAATTTATTAATTAATATATATTTTTGCAGAATTAATAAATAAAAAATACAACACCTATTGCAATAATTTAAAAAAAACGTATAATTAATATTACAAATATATTTATATTTTACTTAAAATATTGTATGTAAGTTTGTTATTCTAAACATTTGAAATAATAAGAGTATTATGATATTATAAATATATTTATATTGATATAAATGTTAAATAAAAAGTAGAATATATCTAAAATTTGGAAAAAATTACAAAAACTTTGTAAATATAAATAAAAATATTATACCTTATATTATATTTGATTTTAATATTGTTGAACTTGTAATGAGAAATGGTAAAATCCTGCAAAAATAAATTCAAATAAATAATTATAAATAAAAAATAAATATAAAAACTAAGTAAATGAAATAAAAATAGAGGATGAAATTAACCGATGTGAGCAGCGTTCGAGAGAGAGGGAGGGAAATTTGTGAGGGAAATTGTGCGAGCAGAGGAGAGAAGTGGGTGTATTTATAGGGGTGTGACTGGGCTGATGAGGCGAAATTCGCCTCATATGTTGAAATCTGAGGGGAATTTCGCCTCATAAGTTGGACAGTGAGGCGAAATTCGCCTCATATGATAAAATGAGGGGAATTTCGCCTCATATAAAAAATTCCAATTTCCCGCCCCCGCTTTTCTTCTCCCGCGTCGTCCCGCTAAAAATTTTTAGCAAAATTTTGTATAATTTTTAAAAATTTATTATTAAAAATATTTATTTATTTATCAACATATTTATTATTAAATAAGATTAAAAATTAATCTTATTTAATTAAGTGATGTACTTTTATTTATTAAAAAGTTAATTATAAAAAATTATATATAGATTAAATATTAATTATTAAAATTATATTTTTATTAATCAATTTATTTACTAGTAAATAAGATTAAAAATTAATCTTATTCAATTGTGTCATGTGCTTATTTTGATTAAAAATGAATCATAAAAAATATTTATATAAATTAAATATTTAATATATTGAAATTACATATTTATTAATCAATTTATTTACTAATATATAAGATTAAAAGTAAATCTTATTCAATTGAGTAATGTACTTATATTTATGAAAATTTAAATAAAAAAATATTCATATAGATTAAATATTTATTATAAAAAAATATATATTTATTAATGAATTTACTTATAGTAAATAAGAATTAAAGTCATTGTTATTCAATTGGGTAATGTACTTTTATTTATTAAAAGTTAATTATAAATAATATGTACATACATTAATATTTATATAGATTAAATATTTCATATTTAAATTATATATTAATTAATCAATTTATTCACTAGTAGATAAGATTAAAAATTAATCTTATTCAATAGGGTGGTATACTTTTATTTATTAAAAATTAAATACCAAAATTATTTATATAGATTAAATATTTAATAATAAAAATATATATATTATTAATCCATATATTTATTAGTAGATAAGATTAAAGGTAAAACTTATTCAATAGGTAATGTACTCTTATTCATTAAAAATTAATTACAAAAATATTTATATATATTAATTTTTTATAAAATATATATACTAATCAATTTATTTACTAGTAGATAAGACTGGAGAGTTATAATTATAAAGAAATATTTTCATAGATTTAATAATAATTATAAAAATATTTATTTGTTAATCAATTGATTTACTAGTACATGAGATTAAAAATTAATCTTATTCAGTTGGATATTTATTTTTATAAAGATATTTATTTGTTCGACATTTTGTATATTGAGAATATTTTTAATAATATTAAACATATAAAAGAAGATTTCGACTTTGTACAAAAATATAAAATTAACATATATTAATTACAATACCGTTAATTATTTCATATGGATTGTGATAATAATATATTTATCGTATTCATTATGAAATTGTTCGTACGAACATAAATTTTTACAATTAAAATCTGTGATTTATAGTCTTATAGATTACTTGATATTTAATATGTAAATAAGATCTTGATAAAAGTAGATTTTAGTAAGCTAGTTTGTTGAGGAAATTATCTACGTTGGTGTTGTTACTGAAATACCCCAAATGTTCACCTAGATTATAAATTGAGTTTAGATAGATTAAATGAATAAAATGAATTATAGGATATAATCTCTAAATCTCTAAAAATCCTCTAAAATAGTTTAGAGGATTCATTAACTCTTGATTTTTAACCTAAACACTAATTCCTAAATCTTACTAAAATTTGAGTTCATTTGTTTGAATAAAAATATTGGTTCTTAAACCCGAACTCACATTAAATATGTTTGTATCAAATTAAATTCCTAAATTAAGTCCTTATTTTAAGATGTTAATTTATAACCTATCGTATTTTAAGATCTTCAATTCCAAATTAAATCCCAGTTTCTCAGCCTCTTCGTATTTTGGCCATAATTTTTTAATCTGATCTCTGATTGAGGCGATTGAAGTTACGTTGGAAAGATAAGAAAGAGATATACAACTTTCATGTATTGAGCTTTTGCAAATGCTAAAATTAACAGTGCTTAAATTTCATTTCTTTTCAACTGATACATTTTCCATGCAAAGTTAACAACTTGTTTTTATTTGTTTTATGTGTTTTTTGCTTACAAATTGGATATTTTTTAGCTATAATGAGATGGATAAGTGATGTTTGATGTGTTATGTTGACTGGTTCATATAATTAAACATGAGTTCAGTACATTTATAGATTTAACAAATAATTAGATTAAATGTAAAAGTTAATTAAAAAATGAATTTAGTTAACAAACCGAGGTTCAACTTGATTAAATAGACTTCAATGAGTTAAAATGAATTAGATTGAGTTAGTTTAACCATCTTTGACTTATATTTTGAATTAAATGATTAAGGTTAAGTTAACCATCTTTGACTTAGTTTAAGTTAAGGTGAGTTCAAGTTAACATAAATCCTACATGTATAATGAATTTGTAATGAATCTAAGTTCAACTTGACTAAGTGAGCTTGAATTAGCTAAAAGTAATTAACTTAGATGAATGAATTAGGATGATCTTTCAATACATGAGCAATATAATGTTTCAAATACTTATAGTTAACCATTCCTTCATTTTTCCAATCTGAAAACGTTAAATTGTAATGTATAGTTACGTAACCAAATAGACGAAATGAGCTTGAATTAGCTAAAAGTAATTACCATTGCCCTATTTAGTAATTTGTGTTTATTTTCCTGTAATTTTTTTGAAAATTTCGTTCAGTGTTTAACACATTAAATAATAAATTTGTCCTTTCCAATTTATTTAATATATGTTCGATCATGGTGAATAGAGATATACTGCGGGTTGGTTGAATGCTTTTATAAATAAATTAGATGTGCATGGTACTCGTCGTAAGAAATTACAGTACTAAGGGACAAAATATGACGGTAATCATAATCAATAGCATGACAAACAAGGTGCGAAACAAGTAATGCAATAAAACGTGAACATCATGTCCGGAATAATAAAAAACGATGAGGAAATAAAAAACACGGTAGCAGCTACTGTCGCTGCTCCTGTCGGAGTCGAGCACGACCAGATCCTCTCACGGATGTCCTCTGTGATACTGTATGGGGGGGAGTCGAAGCCGGTGTCGACTGAACAGCTGCCGGCTGAGTCGGAGTATGTGGAGGCTGCTGAGAGGCAGGAGGATGTGAAGACGAAGGAGCCCCAGGAAAAGCGTACGATCCAAACGCGGACGGCTGTGACGCAAACTGCAAAAACCGGGACCCCCTGCCCATGGGATGAACCCCTGAGGATGTGGTCCTCTCTGCTGTGCGGAGCTGCCTGGTGACTCATGTGTTGGATCGTGTGGAGGATGCGTGAACATGGATGGATGGCTCGGCATCCCATAAAACCCATGGTAAGGATACGGAGGAGGTGGGACTGGTGTGAATGGCGTAAAGCCAGGCTGACTAGGATCAGGGCCATAAGTGGAAGTCCCCATCTGTGGTGCTGCGTGATGGTATGGAGGGTACTGCCCGGAGGAAGATGTAGTAGGGGGACGGACGTAGTTCATCAGCAAATCAATCTTCTCTTGCATCTTCTCAATCTTGGCCTCCTGGCTGGTCCTATCATACTCAGAGTGGACCAAATTCTCCTCCCGTGGCTGCTCATAGTAATCAACCCTATGTTGATCTATCGGCATTGCGTAACTGAAGCCCAAAACCCCTCCCCAAATCGGTGGCCCAAAACCTCCTCCATAATGACCTTATCCTCCTTAGGTCGCTGACCTGACGCAGCAGCAATATCATCCTCATGCTTTCTTTTTTCCACCATTCGTTCCTAGTTGAAACAACATGAGCACAAGGTGAATATAATCGTACAAACAGATGGATATGAACTACTACTACAAAAAAAAAATAAGAATCGAAAATACTAACATAATTCTGCATGGAGACCTCCGACTCCCATCGATCTTAACTGCCCTTTCTGTCTCCTTAGGTGGGTATGTCGGTAGTTTTGTATCGGCGTGAGATCCTGTAATACATTATTAAAAAAAGTCAGTACAAGAACATAGCATATAAACCCACATTATTGTAATTGGAATACCTACATTTGTGAGTGCATGCTGGAGCATGGACTTTGTACCACCTGTATGAACTGACAGTTGCTTCTTCCTGTTCTCCGCATTCACCGTGGATCGCAACTACACGTTTCGAGAAGAAGTGAACAAGTGAACTATATCTTATGCATATGTAATTTACCACATGGAGAAGCGTACCTTATAATCTTGATCTGTCTCAAGGAAGTGGACGAATGCCCTCCATTCATCTATCCTGTGCTCGAAACCCGGTGGTGGCTTACTAGCAGCTGCATCGCCTCCACCCTTGGCTATGACATAACGTTAAGCCTGTATCGAAGCTGACTATATGACTTGCTTGCAAGAAAGTCCAGTGCCACCCACCATTTATGAATTCCGCCAATTTTCAGGTAGTTCGAACTTGTTCTGCAAATTTGAAAAAAAAAATTAGTGTTAAAGGAAGGTATCAGGAGCCAAAAATTGGTTTTTCGTATATCTTTAGATTTAAAATTAACTTACCATTACACGGCGGATGATGCCATGTCGATATGCCTCGGGAAATGCTGA
Source organism: Combretum micranthum (assembly GCA_024138025.1). Classification (NCBI taxonomy): domain Eukaryota; kingdom Viridiplantae; phylum Streptophyta; class Magnoliopsida; order Myrtales; family Combretaceae; genus Combretum; species Combretum micranthum. The sequence goes on from JAMXBD010004154.1 coordinate 35,706, forward strand.
CCATGCCTTTCCTCGACCTCCAGGGACAAACAACTTCGTCGACGCTCTGTGATGGAGTAAGAACTCCAACCTAACCATCCCCGGAGATGAGCATATGAGACCCATAAACCCATCAGGCATAGTGATAGTCGGTCTACGGCCTGTCCGCCTATACTCCTCCTCCGCCCGGTAACCTCTATACATACCCCGGCGCCTGTCTGTCACCATGATGTTTGCCTCCTCATGCTGAGCCGCCACAGCGGCCTCCTCCTGCTCCACTGCTGCGGCCTGTGGGTCATCTGGGTTCACCTGAGCAGGCATATCATCCGGGAGGTCGTACAACACCTCTTCCCCGATCCCCAGCTCATTTACCCATCCTGGCTGTGGCTCAGCCGCCTGCCCGACTGGTCATCGGGATGTCGGACCTGCCGATCAGTAAGTAAGGCAGTAAACGATCCTCCTGTATAACAAAATAAGAAAATGAAACGCATGAGTCCAAAGATATATAATATTGCTATGACAGATAAAACCTTTACAAATGAAGCTTTAAATCCCACCAGTGTACTGCTCCGGATGTGCCGCAGAGTCGTCCAAAAGCTGATCCATGAAATCGGAGCTACTCATCCTGCAAGTTAAAAAATAACACCGGTTACTTAAACATTTCGTGGAGATCATTACGCAAACAAAGTACATGTGATAGATAATAATTAAATAAACGTATCCGTACAATCTATTCGTCCAAATCGTAATCGCCTATGCTACTGCATCCCACACTCGGGTCGGGTAAGCGTGTAAGGTTTCCTAGATCGACAAATATGCGATTGATTGGAATTGTCCATGGCCTTTGCACTGTCTGTTGCATTGCCTCCTCTATTGGAGGTGGCTCGATCGATTCAACATCTCTATACTCTCAGTTTGGAAGAGAGCACGTGTGAACATATGACGGTGTACAACTTTCTGGACAATCTTCCAATTGCCGTATCGCTTGCTTGGGTCCTTTAGGTAAAATACTTGTTGTGCTTGGTCGGCAAGGATGTACGGGTCGTTATCGTACCATGACCTTGCGGTGTTGATGGAGATGAGGTCTCCGTCGATAATTTCCGGTTTATCCTTCTCCGTATCAAACCACCTGCATTTGAATAAAAACACTTTCTTCGACCCCACATAATTTAGTTGTATAACTTCGGTGAGAACGCCGTAAAATGTAAGTTGTTGCCCTCCATCCGCACCGATGACATATACACCGCTATTCTGTGATCTTAGGCCAACCTCCTTGGCCTCTGTGTTGTATCGGATACCATTCACGATACAAGCATTGAAGCTATATCGATGAATTTCAGGGCCCCAAGCTAACGCTTCAAGATCTTCTGGCATCTGATGTCCATGGACAGCCGTTTGCTCCATAATCTACATACCATGTCAACAATTAAAGTTACATGTCAAGATATTGATGAATTAATGGAATTGAAGGCTTCAACAAGTTTTAACCTTATTTCTAAACCACTCGGCAAAATGTTTACATACTATTCCTCCCACATTGCATGCTCCACGTGCAGTTAGTTCGTTCTCGAACTCCCTGTAAGATATTTCGTTAGAAGTGGATCTTCATCTTGGTGAACATATCTTGTTATCAGGTCATAAATGAATGAAAAGACATGATATACCTTATAAAGGGTTGCACTTCCTCGCAATTATTCAACACTGTCCAATGCAACCTGTTGAGTTCTGCATCCGAGCCTGTTATAGTGCATGCACCTATTGAACGTATGGGCTGTGTGAATACTCGAAACGATGATGATGGACATTCATCCAGCGGTTCGTCCCACTGTCGGTGGGGTCTATTTATTCTTGAGTCCATGTTATCAAAATATAGTGAGCAAAATTGAGTGCTCTCCCGCACAACATACGACTCGTAATTGAACCTTCCGGTCTTGCCCTATTCCGCAAATCTGCTTTTAGAACTCCCATGTACCTCTCAACAGGATACATCCACCGGTACTGGACCGGACCACATATGCGTGCTTCATGTGGAAGGTGGACGGCTAAATGTATCATAATATCAAAAAAAGCAGGAGGAAATATCATCTCTAACTTGCAAAGAGTTAGGATTATTGTTTTTTCCAAAGACTCCAAAAATTTACACGGAGTTCTTTAGCAGTCAATTCCCTGAAAAAACGACATACATCACATACAACATCGTAAATGCGATTATCCAAGACCCCACGAATGACAACCGGGAGAATACGTTGCAGCAAGACATGACAATCGTGACTCTTAAGACCTCTCAAACTAACTTCATCAGCGCCTAAGCAAGATGATATATTTGAAGCATATCCATTAGGCATCTTCACATCCCTGATTGAATTACATACCTCTCTCATTTGCCTAGTCGATAGTGTATATGCAGCTGGTGGTTTGAAAATGCGTCCACCACGTTGCTGCAGGTGTAGCTCGGAACGAATACCCATTTCTTGGAGTGTGAGTCTCGCCTTCTCTGTGTCTTTTGACTTGCCCTTAAGACCAAAAATAGTTCCCACTAGGTTATCGCATATATTCTTTTCGATATGCATCACGTCAAGATTATGTCGTATGTGCAATTCACTCCAATATGGCAATCGGAATAGCAAACTCTTCTTACACCAATTTGTCCCGTCTTCATTCCTCCGACGGCATAGGCGCTCTTGCAATTTTCCTAAAATGACATGCTCGTATCGACTCAATTGATCGATGATGTCTGAACCAGAGAAATCCCTTGGTCGTGCCCGTGTTTCCGTGGTGCCGTCAAAACTTACCCTGTCATGGCGCCACCTATGTCTCAAAGGCAAAAACCGTCTATGGCCCATATAGTGGAACTTACTATTTGAATGGCCACTTGTGCAGTCAATGTTACATATTGGACATGCTTTATAACCCTTCGTCGTCCACCTGAAATGTCACCGTATGCCGGGAAATCGTTAATAGTCCATAATAACGCAGCATGCAGTCGAAATACCCGTCCTTCGACCACATCTAGTGTTTTGACCCCACTTGTCCAAAGTTCTTGTAGCTCATCTATCAATGGTTGTAAGTACACATCAATATCTTTACCTGGTGATTTCGGCCCCGGTATTAAAAGAGACATCATCATATATGGCTCCTTCATACATCTCCATGGTGGAACATTGTATACAAACATAATAACTGGCCACACACTGTATGTCGTGCTCATGTTTGCATATGGATTAAACCCATCAGTGGCAAGTCCTAATCGTACACTTCGGGGGTCCGATGCGAACAAAGGATATTTGTTATCCAATCCCTTCCACTGTTCGGAATCCACCGGATGCCTCAACACACCATCTACGATATATACTTTTCCTTGTGCCATCTCATCTCTGGAGCCGTCTTCCGGCACATAAATAGCCTTTGTAATCTTGGAACTAATGGGAAATGTCGCAACACCTTAACCGGTACTGTTTTTTGTTTTCTTGTATGAAGCTTCCATCTTCCTTCCCCACACACTGGGCATGTATCAAGATTTTTGAATTCTTTTCGAAACAAAACGCAATCATTTTTACAAGCATGAATCATGTTTGCATCCATGCCTAACTGCTTCAAAAACTTCCGTGCTTCGTAATATGATGTAGGTAACAAATTGTCGGCAGGTAACAAACTTTTTATTAAGTCAAGCCAATTGTTAAATGACTTCACAGACTGCTTACCATCAATCTTTAGATTTATCATTTGCACTACTGCTGATAATAATGAAAACTTTGTACATCCCGGATACACTGGACTCTTTGCTTTTTCAAACATTCCAGTCCACCCATCTCCATTAAACCCACTACTTTCATCTTCGCTGTCAGTATCATCGCCATCGCCATCGTCACTTATATTAACAGCAATATCTTCCAAAAGTTTTTGATCTGCCTCATCTTCAAAGTGCGTGTCTTCAAGTGGATTGCTCCCTTCATCCATAACAACATTATCATGTACCTCGTATTCATCTACATCCTCACCATGATAAATCCAAGGGGAGTAGGTCCAAGCCATTCCCCTTCTGAGGAGGTGATACTCAATAATCTGAATAGATTGCCATGAACCATTGAGGCAATCTCTACAAGGGCATCTAATCAGTCCATCTGCCCGCTTATGGTTTACAGCAGCTTCTAAAAACTCTCTAACCCCATTTCTATATTGCGTTGTTGTCAAATCACGTGTCATATGCCAACTTCGTTCAGACATCCTAAATTGACACTTAATTAATTACCACATTTAAGTCACATCGGATAACTCTCCTATAACTATGCAAGCATCTAATATTGAAACACCATATGTTTAATTTACTTATTATTTAACCCTATATGTGTCATGCAATTACAGATAATATGTATAGTTTTATTGAATCTCTAAGAAGAAATACATTACTACAAATTTAACATAAATTAATTCATAAACATATAAATAGGAGCATTTACTACTGTACACATACATACATACATTTATGAAGTTAAACATATTACACATGTATTAAACATTAATATATAATTGTTATATTGTAACTATATATGATTTTTGTTCACATACAATTAATAATATTTAAATAATTGTATTTACACTATATCATAAAAGAAAACACAATACACATATATTAGACAATTATATGCCATCACTAAATCCTAAATACATATAATATTTTACCTTACTTATAATAAATATATAAGTATACATATAATATACAGGAAATACTACATATATAAGTAGTATTATTTCAATACTTACACTTATTTTATGTCTTATTAATCTAAACATATAAAACAAGCTTTGAATAATATATAAATACTTGATCCTAAGTATACATAGTTTTTTCAATTTCTAACAATAAATACATAACTATATATTGAACATTCATTAATCAATATACATGAAAATATTAACATCTCAGTATTTATATTTAATCTATGTGACATGATATTAAACATAATAAACATAGATTGAATAATAACATGTAATCACATATCCTAAAAATCTATAATTTTTTCAACTACACACTAATATACATAACTATAAATTAAATACATATTACTACATAAATATATTACTACTACTATTTAAATAAATGAATTAAAAATTTCATAACAAATTGAACTAACCTTGTAGTAATTGTAGTACAATAAATATCCGATCAAATCCACCCAAATTATCAGATACCTGCATTAAAATTAAAATATCAATCAAAAATATATTTTACTATAAAATAAAATACTACAAGAATTAAATAAAAAATAAAAACTTACCGTATAATTAAATTTACGTAATCGAAAATATTTTTTTTTTCCTGATGTGTGTGCGTGAGTGTATGTGTGTTTGTGGGTGGGTGGGTGTGTGCACGTCAGTGAGCTAGTGGTGTGGTGTGGCGAGTGAGTGTGTGAGTGTGTGGTGTGTGTGTGTGTGTGTGTGTGGGGGGGGGGGGGGGGGGGGGGGGGGGGGGGGGGGGGGGGGGGGGGGGGCGAGAGAGAGAATGTGAGAGGTGCGAGTGAAAGAAAGGGAGGGGGCTATATATAGGACGAAATGAGGCGAATTTCGCCTCATCCTAGTCAGCTAGTGAGGCGAAATTCGCCGCTGACTAGGCTAGTGAGGCGAATTTCGCCTCATCGTCCTTGTCAGTGGCGAATTTCGTCTCACTAGCTGACTAAGATGAGGTGAAATTCGCCTGTTTTGTTGAAATGAGGCGAAATTCGCCTCAGATAGTTTAAAAGGCGAAATTCGCCTCTTGATTTTCGCTTCTTCCACCAACATCTCTACTAGTGAGCCATTTTTCCTTGTTTTTTTTTAGGCCAATCACAAGGGAAAAGAGAAATTTGAATCTAGGACTTTGATATGAGATATTAGGGATGATGCCACTAGAGTTTAAGACCATTAGCCATATTCAATCAATTATTATACCATATATTTAATAGAGATGCTATAAGTTTACATAATCATATATTATATTCTTTGGCAAAAGCGATTCACGTTGGTCAATTATACAAAGATCCTTTTTCTTTTTTTTTAACTATATCTATATCAATTATTTTTGTTGCCTTAGTGTAGTGGGTGTAATCATATTCAATCTTTTCAAGGTTACAGCAGGTATACACCGATTATTCCATCATTAATTACTATATGTGGTTCTTCTATCATGTGTTAATTTGCTATTACCTTTTTAAAGGGTCATTTAGCATTTGTCTTGCTGCTATTAATACAATATTTATTTAAATTTTATTCTGTTGTTCATTTTTTAAAATTCTGCTGAATACCACTTTTATTCTATTGCGGCGCTTTATCTTATATCAGTTTCTTATTGTAAGCAGATACAACTTCAACATTGGCTATTATTTATTCAAGATTATAATAAAATCCTGTTAATCTATTCTAAAATAATTATAAATACCTACAATGGATTTTAAATCTCCTTTTTAGTAATTTGGTTGTTTTCAAATTTCATTTTTAAACTTGTCATACTCTTTTTATATTTTATTTATTTCAATGTCCAAAATTTTGTGTTATAAATTTTAGAAATAAATACCTATATCTACATCCATGTCAACAACTTCCTCCTTCCTCACGCAATATCGTAACTAATGACATTTGCCATGCATCCATTTATTATTATTTTTTTTTTGCAAATTATTCATTGTTTAGACTTCATTCTTAATTCTAGTATCTAACTATTCATATAACATAAACATCATAATGCTATTGCTCCCTTGACATTGTTCTTACCGAACCGAACATACGTAACAATTCTGCTCTCCAAAATTTCAGTCGTGCTGCATTCTGTTGTGGTGACGCCAATCTTCATGCTTTTGTGCAAATCACACCAAGTCTCTTCTCTCAAACAGACTGCAAAGCACAACGGCTTGGCCTTCTAAACAGCGGCATATACACATAGTTATCTTCCTTCTGTTGGATGGAATTGTTAAATGGAAACTCCTAATTCTGTTGGGATCGAATACCAATGTTAGATTAAGAGCAGGGTTTTCCTAATTATTCATTTTACGCTATGAATCGAACTTAGAAATTGTTTCTTGTAATCGAAACAAAAATAAAAAAGGACCTATCTATTATTTTAAAATTGCATTAGACACATGTTGTTAGGTAATAGGAAGATATCACAATAGGATGGAACTAAAACTATTGGAGGTGATTATTAATGTGTCCTTGAAAAGTTACAAGTAATAAATTGATCTTTTAAAAGTATAGATAATCAATTACACTTTTAGACAAAATTTAGACAGCATTCAATAATTAATTCAATTAAAATTTGGCTAGTTTGTCCACAAAATGAACCGACTCATATCATAGGCTTAAGAGCCAATTCACCGAACCCCTAAATCAGCCCAATAACGGTTAGACCATTACTAATCCGTTGGTTTTGGTATGCTCTAATTACAATGGGATAGAAGTAGTTATAAATAATGTAACAGCGATAATAATATTAAAACAAATCGTACTAGCATATAATAGTCATGCTTATGAGTGGGCAAAAAAAATTAATAAAACTGAATTAATTTGTAACCAAACCAAATCAGACTGAAAATATGGTTTTTTTTTTTTTGATAATTTTGGTTTAAAAAATTTTCTAATTTGAACTAATCCGTAAATTTATAGTTGGTTTGGAAGGGTAAACTAAACCAATCCGTAAAACCAAACCAAACTGTTTTAAAAATATATAGTAATATTTTACTTGGAAGATAAACTATAATTTTTTTATGATGATTAATTAAATGTCATATATATTTACATGATTTCATTTGATATTTATTATTTAGTCAATATTGATTAAACAATTTGTTCATTTTTAAAATTGTTTTTTAGGTTCATGATATATATTTTTTTGTTGATGATGAACTACTATTTTTTAAATAGTTTTTAACTTTATAAAGTATAAAATTTATTTATTTAGTTATAAACTTTTATTATGCATTAATTGTTTAATGTATTTTATCAGCGAATCATTTTATTCATTGATGACTTTTATTGATAGATGATTTTTTATATGACTAAATTTATTGGTAAATGATTAACTTAATGGTTCTATTAAAAATCATAAGTTATGACTTACGATGTATTGGTTGGTAAATGTATTTTATTGGTGGATAACTTATTTTTAAAGAGGACTATAGATAAAAAAATATGATGAATTCATAAAATTTTATGCCATGGTTTACAATATAAACTATATAAAGTGATATAAATATTTAAGTATCTACATAAATATAAAATAACTATAACAAAGAAAATTTTTAGCTAGAATTTTGATTTAATCTATAATTCATACCGAACCAAACTGTTATTTAATGATTTAGAAAATTTCTCATATGAATCAAACTTGTAAAGACCCGGCCCACTTAACCCAATTATTAAGTGTGCCAAATCTCCCGACCACGCATAATACCCAAATATTAGGAACAATATTCAAGTATTATCCGTAAGGTCGTCTTAAAAAGAGATGTTTGTAATGACTACCTGTTTAAAATAGATATAACATTCATATGCTTTGAATGAAAACATTACCACTACATAGGTAGTGGTACATTAACTATATACAAACCATACATAATATATTTACACATTACAACTTCATTAGAAACATATAAACATAGAAATCCTACTTACAACCCAACTATATTACAAATACACTTCAACACAAATTACATTCCAAGGCTTAACAAACAAGCCTGAACACTTCAAAAAGAAATTTTCATCAAAAGGAACCCTAAGCATATACTAGGCCTCTCTCCTAGTCATCCGTAGGGTCTTCCCAATTAGTCCCATATCCCATATCGTCATAGAGCTCGTCATCAAAGTCACCTGCAAGATAGCAGCGTGAGCCAAAGGCCCAGTACACAATAATGCAAACAAATACATATGCAATGCTCACTTAACTAACTACAATTCAATAAATCAATACAACTTCATAATCTTTTAGTTAAGTGAATAGAACAACACTGGAGTATTCAAACTCCGATTCAAGCTTGGGAATTCTGGGGTCCTGAGTAACAGCAGCTGCTCAGGGGGTTGATATAGATAGACCGGATACCTATATCTCCTATATCTAACCGATAGAGAACAATAGCTTCATCTAGGGTTCACACTCCTTTATATAATCCACTTATCCCGGTCTATAATATCAATTAGTTCAACGGTCCCATACCCGTGAACTAAGACATATTATTTCCTTCCGAGCCTAAGTAGAGGATATACCGATACAGTTAACCCTATTAGCTACCACTTAGCCAATAAAAGAAACCACCATTGCATCATGGTGAACCATTGCATCATGGATTTGAGTCATTGCATCATGACAAAAGATTGGGCTAAGCGCCTAGACTACCGTGTCATTGCATCATGACAAGGTTGTCGCTCCCCGGATCCGGATTCAACGACGTAAAGCACACCCAATTTTAATATCTTTTTATTAATCTTTGATTAAGGTCAAATTGGTATATGCCTATCCTAAGCAACAATCAATCAAAGTATTGTGTACCTGTACTAGCTCGAGAATCAATAGAAATAACCGAAAGGGGATCAATCACTGTAAAAGAAGTAATTACAAACTCACACTTAGTTCAATTATATATTCATCAAATCTCAAGTATAATCATCCAAAGAAATTCAAATAAATCATTACAACATCATCACATAGCATTTAGTTATCATATATTATCATGCAATACTCAACAAACACTTAAATGATCATTTATCAAGCTTGGGAGAATTTTTAACAACCAATTATAAGTTTTAAACTTTGTTTGAAAAGTATATCAGTTGAAAAGAACTAAAATTTAAGCATTATTACTATTAAAATTTGTAAAAACTTAAAACATGAAAGTTGTAGATCTCTTTTAAGCTTTCCAACGCAACTTGAATCACCTCAATCGGAGATCGGATGAAAAAGTTACGGCTAAAATACAAAGAGCTGCGAAACAGGGGAAAGTCTACACGACGGGTACACGACCCGGTACCGAGGCCGTGTTGAGTAAAAAAAATGACCCGAGAGCAACTTTTAAGATTTTCAAGGCCTACACGACCATGTACACAGGCTGTGTACCGAGGCCGTGTTGAGTAAAAAAAATGACCCGAGAGCAACTTTTAAGATTTTCAAGGCCTACACGACCATGTACACAGGCTGTGTACCGAGGCCGTGTTGAGTAAAAAAAAATGACCCGAGAGCAACTTTAAGATTTTCAAGGCCTACACGACCATGTACACAGGCTGTGTACACTGGAGCGAAAAAATGACGAAATCCCCTGTTTTCAAAATGCATTCTACACTTCTTAAAATTCTTTAAACTCATTCCAAAGTTCCTCATAGCTTGTTATATGATCAATAAACATTCAAACAACATAAACTTCAACTTTAAACATCAAACAAGTTCAAACACCTCTCTACAAGAATCAAACTCTTCTTCATCAACTTCCACCAACCCTAGCACACTTCAAACAATTCTAATACTCATCATACTTCAACACTTCAATTCCAAACCACATGAAAGCCTACTATAACCTATCTACAACAACTCAAGCATTCTAAACTTTCCCAACAACTCTACAACACTTCAACAAGAATTTAATATACCAATTACTCATATTACACACACATGCATATTTCATGGATCAAGGGGAAAACAAAGCATCTTAAACATCAAATAAACTTACCTCAGTGATATATGAGGCTTGGGAAGGATTTTTGGTGTGTTGAGTCCAAGATAAGTTGATTTGGGTCTTGAAAATTTTTGGGTTCCTTGAGTTACGAATTTTCTTTTCTTTGTTCTGTTTTGGGTTATCTCAAGCTTCAATTAGACCTTGATGTTTATCTAAATGATGTTGACTTTTGAGGAGGGCAGATTTGGCAAGGCTTGGGCCTTATTTGGGCTTAATTATGGACTTGAGTTTGGGCTTAAGTGGGCTTTAAAAATTCTGCTATGTTTAGAATTTTATTTAGGCCTAAAACAAGCTTAAATTCAACACATATAATTCATTACAATAACAATTAACACTAACATGATAATTTCTAACATGAATAAAATATCAACCTAGATATATTTACCATAGCTTATAATCAAATCACATATGTTATAACACACCCAACATTACAAACACACTAATCCACTTAAACACATACACACATATAATTATCAAATTTAGCATGCATTAATATATATATAAATTATGGCTATTTCAAAACTGTTACTTAATGGTTGATTTGGATGGAAAAAAAAAAAAACGAACCTTAAATTATGGTTTGGTTTGATTTTAGGAAAAATTGGCTCAAATCAATCCGTATCCACCCCTAATCGCGATTAAATAGAATTAATTGAAAAAAATTTATAGAATTAAGTTATAAAATCATAGGTAGGTCCAATAGTCCAAGACCTATATCCTGAATGGGCCCAACTTCCTTATGGGCCTTAATCAAATTTAAGGTCTTGACCTACAATAAAAGAAATAAATAAGCAGAAAATGAACTTGATTTCTTGGTTTATACGTAATAAGATTCATTCTTATGCTTGATACTTATATTGTAAGAGTTTTGCTATTCTATACACGCAGTGACACATTTGTTGGGTGCTAAGGCTAGAATTGATAACCTAATATATAAAGTCGATCATGACATGTCCAGCTTGTGCTTAGTTGACTTGAGTTGAAGAACGACAACCTTGTCAGGATCTTAGACCCATACATGATTGGTAGCTAGGGGCTTAGACTATGGTGGTAGCTTGACAGATAGTTGATAGAGGGAATGGTATTGATGTAACATCATTTCAATGGAGCAAAGTTATGCCAAACTTAGTTTAAGGGTATGGATCTCTGCTAATTATACGATATAGATGGAGTAGGAAGGTGACATTTGAATAACAGTTGTGAACCTTATACAAGCTACTTCATAGAGTCTTTGGACAACATGGAGCTAAATATTCTTGTCAAACCCCAATGCTACTATGATGATATTGTACATCTATGTTCCCTATTATGTTACCAAAGTTATGAGTACTCCCATGTTACCTGTCATTCTTAAATTAAATATCTAAATTCATGTTTTCCACATTCAAATAGAGAATGTATGTACATTTTGTGTGTGCTTGTGTTGTGTACATCGGTTTAGCTCACTCCTTTTTAGGTGAGGATGGCATTTCATATGGCTACTTAAATGACTCTTGTAGTTGTGGATCAAAATGCAAATTTTGGTTAATGAGTGTGATTATTAGTCATGTGGATATGCTTGGCATATCAAAGTATATATTTACAAGTGGCTTTTGATAGAGACACTTTTTACACTATCATCGTTACTTAAGTTAGATACAGCTCATGCTTTTGAAAGTCGGTGTCTCATATATAAACCTATTGATAGTCTAACATTCTCACTATTTTATAAGCCAGATGTCTTAGATGCTTATGGCTTATGTCTACAGCTGAGTATATATATGCACATTCAGTGCAGTTTTTATTACTTAGTTTAATTCAAGTTTTTAAGTAAATTTTCAAATGATAGTCTTTTGATAATTTTTAATTAAAATTTCCTCAACTATAATTAAATAGAAACACACTTGGTAAATATAGTGTAACATACTCTACTTAAATAGAATAATTGGCTTCTTGGACTAATTCATTTTTGCCTAGTTAAAAGGTTATCTAACAGTTTCTACCACAAACTTATAATATCGATAGTAACATCTTGAAGGATTAATGCTTAGTACATTACAAAAAAAACTAAATACTTCCAAAATATTATAGGTATTATGGTTAAGGGTAAATATCAAATTTGGCACCTAAACTTAGCAAAAAACTCAATTTGGTACATTATCTTTTTTTTGGTGAGCAAAAGGTACTTTAACTTTAAAGAGGAGCTTCTATGGTCCTATCATTTGATTTGATGACCAGTTCCATCAAAATTAATACCGTTAATTTATCTAGATTTAATTATAAATTTTGATCATATTAACTTGTAACTTGTTGTACAGGTTAAATACATGCTTATAATTTCTTTTTTTTTTCCTCTTTCTATAAATCAAGATTGTCTTTTTTTTTTTAATAACTTTTTTTTTCTCTTCTTTCACCTTTCTTATTTTGTATGTCTTTCACTTTTTTATTTTTTTCTTTGCATCATTTTTCTTCTTGTAACCTCACTCTCTCTTACTAATCTCAATCTCACAACTGCTTTTATAGATGATATATTTGTTTATGTATATTATATTTTTTAATTTAAAGCATAAAATAACATAACATATGTATATGTGTTTTATAGTTATAGATGATAGATATTTTATATGTTATAGTAATTTAGGATATATTTATATATGTTCTTATATGTATTTAATATGTATGTTATAGCAACATAAAATATTTATAAATGCTCTTATAAGTCATAAAAGATATATTGTATTTTTATATGTTTTATGAGTTGTAGTAATAAATAAAATTTGTATATGTTTCTCTATGTTACATTGGATGTGTATATGTATTATGTCATATTAATATGTAAAATTTTTATACATAAAATTTGCAGTGTTTATATATTTTATATGCTAAAGAAGATATGATTGTATTTTTATATTACATATTTCATTATAAGAGATAAAAAAAAAAAAGCATATCATATATATTTTATATATTATAGCAATATATAAAATTTGTATTTGTTCTTATATGTTATGTCGAATGTATATATTTTATATGTTATCATAATATGTTAAAATCATAATATATATTTATTTTAAGTGCCATATGTGATATATTTGTTTTTGTATATTGTATATTGCAAAGACCATTTCACAAGAGTAGAGGCAATTCTCTACTTTAAGGTTATTTCACCACAATAGAGGGGGAATTCCTTATTATAGTGGTTGTGTCAACCCAGTAGGGGGAAAATCCTCAATCCAAGAGCATTTTCATTGTGGCAAGGGGAATTCATCATTTTATGTATCTTTTTAGAATAATAAGAAGGAATTCCTCGTTTCAAAGGTCATTTCACTATAGTAGCGAGAAAACTCTTCGATCTTAGGTGTATTGTTTCATAAGAAAGGAGAAATTCCTCATTTTATGGGTCATTTGATCTTAGTAAGGGGAATTTCTCATTCCAAGGACCTTTTCACCATAATATGGAGAAATTCCTCATTATAGGGTCCTTTTCACCAAAGTAGGGAGGAATTCCTTATTCTAGAGGCTCTTTTACCAAAGCAGGGGGAATTCCTTGTTTTAGTACCGTTTCACTAAAGCAAGGGGAATTCTTCATTCGAGGGATCATTTCAATCCAATGGGTGTCTTTATCATGGCAAGAGGAATTTCTCATTTTAGGGGTCTTTTCACAATAATAGGAAGGATTTCTTTGTTTCTACAGCTAATTCATTAGAACAAGGAAGATTTCCTTATTTCAGGGGTTATTTTACCAAAGTAGGAGGGAATTCCTTATTCTAGGGGCCATTTCACCAGATCATGAGGAATTCCTCCTTTTAAGGTCATTTTCACCCTAGTAAGGGGAGAATTTTCTTTCCAACAACCTTTTCACCATAGTAAGGGGGAATTCCTCGTTTTAAGGGTTATTTCATCATAGTAAGGGGCAATTTCTCATTCAAAGGATCTTTTCACCATGGTAAGAGAACTTCCTCATTTTGCAGGCCATTTCACCATAATACAAGGAAATTCCTTGTTTCAAGAGCCACTTCGCCACATCAGGGGGAAAACCCTCATTCTAGGAGTCATTTCACCATAATATGAGTGGATTCCTTGTTTCAATGGCCATTTTATAACAATAAGGTAGATTTCTCGTTCTAGGGGCTATTTAACCATCGTAAAGGCCATTTTCTTATTCCAAGGACTATTTCATCATAATGTCATTTCCTCATTCTAGTGGCCTTTTTACTATAATAAGGGCAATTTCTTTGTTCTAAGAGTCATTTCACCATAGTAAGGGTTATTTTCTCATTTGAAGTTTCATTTTACCAAAGATCAAATTCCTTGTTCAAGGGGGTATTTCATTACAAGAGAATGAAATCCTCGTTAGGAGGCCATTTCACTACATTAAGGCATTCACATTGTAAGGGTAGTTATACCAAACAAAAGCTTGGTTCCTTGTTGTATAGGGTGTTTCACCACACCAACGCTTCATAGTTGTTTAACCACACTAATGTTGAATTCCTTTTTATTGTGCCAATTTCACTATAAGTAGGGTCCATTCATCATTGTAGGGGCTATTAACCAAACACCCCCCTTCCCTCCCCCCCAAATTGTTTTTGTATGAGCTATTTCACTTCATGAGGACTAAATTTGTCATCAGAAGTCTCTTATCATCATAATATCGCTCAATTTCTAAAAGTAGGGCTCATATCGCCAAACAAACTATATTTTCATATTTTGAAAATAAATGCTTCATTGCAAGGCCATTTCACATGTAACAAGCTCCAGTTCATTGATGTAACGACTATTTCAACATACAAACTCTATTTTCTTTACATTAGAGGCTCAATTTAATTATTCATGACTTATTTCACCATAATATGGCTAAATTACTCGTTACATAACTTGTTTTACCACATTAGCATTATTATAACCATAATTGCTTCAATTTATTGGTATATGACTAATTTCACAAAATATGGCTCGATTCATAGGCAAAATGCATATTTTACAACAAGGCACCATTTTCATCATAACAATACTCAATTCGTTGTTTAGAGGCTCAATTTCATAATTTGATTGTTTAATTTTTGAATATTTTTATATTTAACTCAATGTCATACATGTTTATATATATGTGTGTGTGTGTGTGAGTGTGTCTTAACTAATTCATTTTTTTCCTTGTGCTTTGATAGATTATCACTTAATATTTTTTCAATCAAACAATTAAATATGTAATTCAAAATAAGTTAAACAATTAAGCTTGAATGTTGAGTCTTAAAGTGCATTATTTATCTTTGTTTTATTGACATTTGATGATAATAGTACAATTGATAAATTAAAACAAAAATTATTATTGAATGTTGAGCGTTAAAGTGCCTCATTCGTTTTTGTTTTATTGACATTTGATGATAATCGGGCATTTGAAAGACATGTCAATAAAAATTTTTTTTGACAAGTTTTAGATAATTATATAATTTGATTTGGAATTGTATAGTTTAATTATATATGTTAAGTAATGTTTTCTTTCCAAAAGTCTTAATAAATTACACAATATAGTGTATGTCTTCTATATTAATTATATTATTAGATTTAATAATTTTGCATACATAAGGAAAAAAATCCTTCAATTATATGAAGATTCGCTATAACAAAGATTAGTGAGACTCTTGATTTAATATATTAAATTTGTTGTTGCCATTTTTATTTGAGAACATTAACTTTCCTTCCCACGGAAGTTTCTCGTACACCACTCACAGGATTACAATGGAATTTAATCAGTAAATAAAACTATAGTCCATGTGCATCTATCGAAAATAGCCAGTTAATATTCGACAGGACTAGTCCCGTCAATAAAAAATTTCTGATCAATTTAATACATAACTAAACTTTTTTATGATTATTTTTACCACATTCATAATACTATTTATTTTATTTACTAATGTTGAAGATGCAACATATTATTAAATTTTTACTACTTCAATTTATTCAATATGCTTCAACTTCAAGTGTTAAATGTAAAAAGGTATCACCAGCACCTATATTTCTTATGTCTGAAATTTGAAAATAATCTAGATGATTGTGTCCTTACAATTATATCCCCTTCGCATGAGATTAATATAGGCCTCTTTTCAGCACCTAAATGTAGCTGGGTGTGCTTGCTTCGATCATTTCTTTGAAATTTTTGTACATGTAAAATTATAGTGTGAGTATGATTTGGTCTTGTAGAATATGTTAGTATCGTTAAATGACAAATTTAGATCTTTTTAGCTTGTTATTTGATTTTATTTATTATTTTATTATCTAATGCGAAGAAAAAATATGAGCCAACTCACCAAATTCACGAAAAAGTGCAGGAAGTAATTATATGCATGACAACATATATGAGATTCAAAGTGGAAGAACACAATGGCCCTATTCAAGCAAATCGTAGTATCATATAATTGCGACGTAGGATTGAGAAGATAAGGGTTAGTCTTTGTATTTTTATAGCGGATGCTATGTAATTTCTTTTTTTATTTTTCCCTCTATGTAATGATGTATTATCCTTAATATTTTATTATGTGGATTTTTACATAAGTCTAGCTATGATGTTGTAGAATAAATAATATGTGAATTTTTTGAAGGATTTTACAACTTTGCCATTTTTTTTTTTTTTTTTTTGGAGCTTATTTTGCACAAGCCTTTGTTAAGATAAGGCCCACCGGCACAAGTTGTTGGGACAACCTGTTTAGATGAATTTAGCATTTTTGTAGACTGTCAGTGACTTAAAGTAGTTGGCATAGCCCATACTAAGTATTTGTAGCTTTTAATTTTGATGATGTAATGTTTATAATATGTTATCTAATTTATATTAATATCATTATAAATAATAACTAAATATAGGATATATTATTAGATATAAATTATACATTATTTAATTAAAATATTATTTTATAATATATTTGTAAAGACTATTGTCTTATATAACTAATATGTTGCATAACGTATATTTTGATAATTAAATATGCCATTATATCAATGAAGTCAAGTTTTGGTAAACATTTTTCTTGCATTGTATTAACTCAACCAAGCAAATAAGAGAAACTGGTTTTCTAGAAAATTTTTCCATGGAAAATACGATTGCACAACTACAAAGGCAAATCAATGATAAAGTGTACGATTTGTTTATTTATTTTTTAATCATAAGAGGAATTTGATTAACCACTCAAATCATAAATGATAATTTGGCCATTTTCTGAAAGGGTCAATGTCATAAAGGTACTTAACTTTGGTAAAATATATAATTAGGTACATAAGTTTTTAAATTAATCAATTTAATATTTAAACTTTATAATTGATTAATTTTACCTGAAAAAACTTTTCATGTATGCTAATAATATCTCCATCAATTTCAAAGTTTTTCAGCAACTAAATTGATCAATTTCAAAGTTCAGGTACTAAATTGATCAATTTTAAAGATTAAGTACCTAATAGCTTATTCAGTCAAAGTTCAAGTGAAATACTCTAATTATCCTAACTTATATAACTAGATAGTATTGGTTAATTAGTATAAAATATGAATATATAGAGAGTCATTTCGTTAATTGGGCTTTTAGCCCTATTTAATACCAGGGCCAGTCTTCTGGGCTAGTGATAGGGCTTAGAAGACCAAGTCCAATAAGGGATGTTGTAAGGAGATCTAGCTTAGTAGGCTCGAAGTGGAGATCGTTGAATCGATTTATTCCCCTCTGGATCTTATTCGGTTTTTTTGTACATAAAAAGTAAACTCCAAAAAATATTCCTAGGTTAATTTGGGCTTTATTTGATTAAAATAGGGCTTATGTAGACTAAAATAAGCCTTCATCTTTTTTTATATTGAAAATGGGCTTCTTTTATATAATAAAAGTCATTAAGACCATTTCTAGCCCAGCCCAGCCCAACCCACTACTATAAGAAAAGGAGGCTTCAATATCAATCGTTGGATCATTATAAAATGATCTAACCAGTAACATTTTATCTGAACCATTCATCTAGAATTCATCAAATAGCTACCATCAACCTCCAATATCTATAAATAAGAGGCTTCTTCTCTTATTTAGAGGATTATGCGCATTGCTAAGATTGAGAGCAATGTAAGAACTCTACTAAAATATCTTTAATAAAGATCAAAACACTTATTCTATAAAGAATGAGTCAAGAACGATCAAAATTATTTGACTTGATCTTCTGTCATACTCGCACACTCGAGAAA
Source organism: Combretum micranthum (assembly GCA_024138025.1). Taxonomy (NCBI): domain Eukaryota; kingdom Viridiplantae; phylum Streptophyta; class Magnoliopsida; order Myrtales; family Combretaceae; genus Combretum; species Combretum micranthum. Next base: position 54,555 of record JAMXBD010004154.1, read on the forward strand.
CTAGGTTTGCCTGTTTCTTCTCCTACACCTCTCTCTACAACATCCTACACGTGCTATTAATTCAAGACTTCTCTCAGGTTGATCGCCATGCCTATCGTACGTGCTCGACCAGCTACAGTAACCCTACCATACATTAATTGGCGACTCCACTAAGGAGAGAGTAAGTTCTTCACAAGAATGGCACCTCCACACAAGAGAGTTAAATAGAAAGCAAACCTCAAGATCAAGACAATCGACTTGATATAGTCAAACAAATCTAAGCTTTAGATGACAATACTGCCCTTGTGGCTATGTAGACACTCGCAATGGAAAGTGCGCTCATGATACATACTATGCAAGATACTAAGGCTCTCAATCAATTGCTAAATGTTTTTAAGTAATTCCTACCTAGTATGGTAGGAGCTGCTACTACATCGAAAAGTACACTTCCAGGACAACTTTGTCTACACCAAGCATGCAAGCGGCTAGTACTATGCTAGATATTGCTATCCCAAAGGGTACTTGCCATTAGACCCTACATGATGCTCAACACAAGCAAACTACTGTTACCACTACTAGAAATGAAGGAGGACACCAGCAAGAGCAATTATAGCCTTTGCTACCTCTAACTCCAAGAGATCCATGCCTATTGTTGGAGAAGAGGCAAGGGTCTATCTTAGAGACTCGCGATAATGATGCAAATCAGATAGCATCAAGTTTTGATCTGACTAAGTTCAAGTTCAACAATTTGTATCAATGAATTGGAGGCCTGTTAACTAAAGTTCCAATGATGAAAACTCAAGTAAAGCGAACTAAAGACGCTTATAAAGTAGTTTGGGACATCAAAGATTGAAGAACTTCAAGATTTAGAGCGGATGAACCTGTATGCCACTAGCCTAAATTGAATCACCACCACCCTTGAAGATTTTAAATGTACGCCGGCTCCTATACCGTCGGTGTAAATTCCAAAGCTACCGGCTTTCTTCTCTTGGAAATAATTCCAATTTCCTTGTTTTTGTTTTGGGCCGCCTAATTTATTATTTAAGCTTTCGACCTTTGTTAAACAAGATTGTAGCACTTCAAAAGCTCGTTCAAAATCTTTTCTACATCCTTCTTGGTGCTTAGCAAATAATTGTTCCTTTAGACCACGTGAATATGAAAAAGATTTGACAAATATTGACCACTCTTGATATATGCCATCGATGAGATTATATCTTGTGTCATAGTTCTTACCATCCACGGTGTAGTGTGTCTTTGGAGCGCGTCCTTCTAAGACATCACCAACTAAGGGTGACCGCTCCAGTACATTAATATCATATTTTCAACTTGGGATGCCTAAAAATGCATGTCATATCTAAGTATCATATGAAGTGACATGTTCAAGTATGATTGTTAAAGACTTATGATCTCCTCTAGTATACATACCTTTCCATGCAACCGAATAATTTTTCCACTCCTAGTGCATACAATCAATGCTTCCCAATATACAGGAAATCCATATTGCTTAACCACATTAAGTAAGCATTCAATATCAACTTGATTTGGCCTGTGTAAATACTCATCACTTAATCAAGCAATGATCCCTTGGATGAATTTTTTGACACATTGTATGATTGTACGTTTAACCATTCGCAAGTAGTCATCTGAAGCATCATCGGCTACTCCATATGCTAACATTTGAATAGTTGCAGTACACTTCTGTTGTGGTGAAGCATTAGGTTTGTCAGTAGTAGCATCCCTTTTTTGTGTAAAATAGGATGAGTAATCCTATAGTTCTTGTACAATGCGAAGAACACAATTTTTCTCATTCTAAATATACATTGGAAATGCTCATTAGTGTACACTAGGTTATCCGAGAAGTAGTTATTATAAAGATGATTGTGGCCTTCTAGACGACCTCTATTTATATACTTTTGTTTACGTCTTCTAGTAGAGTTGGACCTATCGCATATCTTCGAGATCACTTGATATAAATGAGTAATTAACTCAAATTCGCGAATTGCTCATCTCTGATAAAATAAATTCATCAATTGCTTTGTTGTAACCATTACTTTGCTCAGAATCAAAGCTGCTTGAGCTACTGGTAGACATTATGTTTTGATAAGATGAAGAATAGAATAATATGCACTTAGAAATGAGAAAATTGAAGAGTGCATTTTATGAAGACATACTTGTTTGCCATTTATAGAACTGAGAACTTAAACTTCAACAACTAGTTTTATGATGGCTACTTTGCCATGAAATAATTAGAAAAAAAATCAAATACAAAAAAATAATTAAAATGCCAGTTTAAGGCCCTAAACAATGTTTTTTTTTTACCTCAAATTCGCAATTATAGGGTAAACCTCAATAATTGATGTAGATTTCTAAACGAGCTTCGTCTGGACACATTATAATAAGGATTCTAATTTATATACCAAAACTTATGACTAATAAAGTTTCGACAAATGACCCAAAATTGTAATCATGGTCTAGGTTAAGGCTTAGGTCGAGACCTCGACCGTAGCCTCGACACAAGCCACAACACAATATTATGGACACATAGTCATAATTTGGCCGTGATATTAGGTTATGGCTTGGGTCGAGGGCAAGGCTTAGGTCGAGACCTCGACGTAGCCTCGACACAAGCCACAAGACAATATTGTAGACACATAGTCATAATTTTGGCCATGATATTAGGTTGTGGCTTGGGTCGAGGGCAAGGCGAGCATCGACCTAGGCTGCGACCACAAAATCGCGGCTAAAATTCGAACTCTATCGCCACAATATTTGGTAGTCGTACGTCGAGCCTCAACCTTACCTCAACCCAAGCCGTGACCCAATATCGTGATCACAAAGTCAGAACTTTGGTTGTGATTTTAAGTCGCGGCTGGGTCGAGGCCTCGACCTCGCTTGATCCATCAAAACCTAATATTGCGGCCACAGAGTCATAATTTTGGCCACGATTTTGCATTGTAGCCTGGGTCAAGGCCTCGACCTTGCCCTTGACCTAGGCTTCGACCGGGCATGTAACCATAATTTTGGATCGTGTTTTTCGAAACTAACTATTCTTCTTGTTTTAATGATCTCTCTACGCATCTCTTCTATCCATTCCTTTTGTATATAATCCATTTCGATGTATCAGCCATCATTATTGATTTCTCCAATTCAATTTGTTTTCGACGTTCCTTTTCTTGTTTGCGACGTTCCCTCTCCTTTGTCCTTTCAATTTCTTTATTTTTCAATTCATTGATTTTACGTAGCAACTCCACTTTATCACAATCTACCATGCTCAAGTCTTGTATCTCATGAATGAATTCGTCCACTTTCTCACTACCATTAGCCTTTTTTTACATTTTCTTCTTGCTACCGCTACCAGGTAGACGAATGCCTACCTCAAGTCTTATATCAATGTTTGATGATGAGCTGGTATATGCTCTGGAGCTACTCACCTTGGAGTGTTTACTTGTATTTTTTTCGGTGTGTCCAAATTTCCATTTGGGTTCATTACGCAATATGACCCAATAATGCTCAATAGTGCATAATTTATTCTCATTTGTCTAAATAAATAATGAGAATTTTTTATATAATCATGCTTACATTTTCCACTTTGTCCAGGCCGTTTTATTTGATTGTAATAAGCCCTAGATTTCATGACATTGTTTGAGATTTTTAACCCGAGCTTTACATTGTTGTCATGTTCGTCTCAATGGATTTTTCTTCTTCTCATACAATTGTCCCTTATCAAGTTCTTCATGGATTCGTTGCCAAAATGTTTATAATGGTTGATTGTTCCAAACAACTAGATCTTTACTAACCCTTAACCATGCGTAAATTAAAAGCTTATCATCATTTTACTCTTTTTTTTCCTACGAGCTTGATTACCCCCATTTTCATTATCCCATCTTCTCTTTTTTTCAGTAGAATATTATGGGTATTGTGAGCTTGTATTAATTGGTGTTTATGGCGGTTGATCTAAATTCGTTGCGATGGAGAATTTCCCATCGCATTAAATAGTTGAAAGTTTTCATGTGAAAACTGAGGAATATATGAAAAATATGGCGTTGTCATACTTCTTGGATTATGACTAAAATTTTGAAGGCTTTGGCTCATAATTGGAAAATTTGGAGCACATTGCAAATTAGGAACACCCTAGAAAAATGCATCAAATGGAATGTATGATCCAATTTGTGAAATATGTGACATTTGAAAATTTTGTGAGTTTGGTGATTCATCATATAGTAAATTTTAAGAATTTTTGGGTTTATGTGTAAGAAATTGTGGATAGAGAGATTTTTTAAGAATTAGAAGCACAATTTGAGAATTGAGAAAGATTTTTCGAATGATAAGAAATTGTGGCGAATTTTAAGAATTGAGAGAGAGATTTTATAAATTTTTTATATATTTATAGATAAAGAAATTTAAAAAAATTGCAAGTGTAAGTGTAGGTCCAATGGCTAGAACGATTAAATTTTAATTTGGCCAGAATGGCCATAATTTTTTATTCTTACCACAATGGTCATTTTTTAATCAATTGACTTTGAATGCATTTTATGGATCACATATTTTAACGAAAGTCAGAAAAAAATAATAAAATAAGTTGCTCTGTGGAGCAACAGTGCTTCAACAAGCACCTCACTTTATCGATGAGCAACACCTGTTAACAATCCTTTGCATAAGTATTTGAGTTAAGTACTTCCAATAAAGGTGGTCTAATATTGTATCTAGGAGAACTATACTCTTAGAATTACTTTTACTTATTTATTCCTAACTAAATTCTAACAAATAGTAAGCACTCACCAAGTCACCTATATGAATAATGCTAATGACAAAGGCAAAATCGACATTTCACTTTTGTTTTTTCAATTTCCTTCTTCTTTTTGTGCGCGCATTTTTATTGGGCGGCCTAATAGTAGCTTGGAAGCCACAACATCGACGAGGGATCTATTAGATAAGGTAGGCATCTTGTATGGCCAAAAAAAAGTCAGGTGCCTGACTCCCAGAACCATGCATCACATGATGCATTGTTGAAAAATTGCGGCAAGACATTTATGACTGTTCTGCTATATGGCTCCCTTAAATTCGAGCTTATCATGTATACTCACAAAAATTTTTCGAAGCTATTTACATGTTTATAGCATAAAACCACAAGCAAGTAAGCTATTCAAGTTTAACTCGGTGATACTCGAATTCGACTCGGTTATAGTTGATTCAAGTTTAAGTTTGAACTACTCGAGTTTTAAAATTCCCAAGTCGAGTTGATCGTAAGTCTATTCGTTTTTTTTTATAATTTATATAAAAAAAATTATAGAACTTGTGTTTTTCCATTTTTAAAATCTATTTTTATTTCTTTTTTATTTCTTTATATTTAATGATCCACATTTATTATATTTTATGATAATGTTAACTAAAAATTCTATTCTAATCCCAAATTCTAACTTATTTTTTATTGAATTAATTTTTATAAGAATAATCGATAATAACTGAGTTAAGCTCGAGCTCGTTAAGTATCATTTCGAATCAAGTTCAAGCTGTAAAATTGAAGCTCAATCAAGTTTGATTTCAAGTTATGTGTTTTCTCATTCAAGTCGAGTTTGAGTAAGGTATTATATCATTTCGATTTGACTCGTTTACAGTTGTATTATGAAAGTATAAGACATTAAAAAAAGGGAAAAGGAAATAAATAATATTGTTTTAAAAAATTATAAAAATATCAAAAAATAAAAATAATCTTAATTTTAGAAATTTAAAATATTTTAAAGTTACGAATTCATTAGTAGTTCAATTCGTCTCTGCCAGGCGAGTTAGACATAATTTTACAGACAAGGTCCATATAAAATTTGCCTCTCGTGTCTTTAGATTCCTTGTCTTTGCGTTCTTCATAGGGTTAAGGTAATTTTTCTTTCATTTTTCTCGTGTTATTATATTCCTTCCCCCTCTTTGTCTCTTCTTTTCCCCATGCCGGCCCCCTTTTCTCTCTGTTTTTTTCCTATAAAGAATACAGTTGTTAGACAGTGACAGAAAATAATAAATAAGCACAGTAATTCCTCAGTCAAACCTTTTAACCTTTCAATTCTAGCCTATAGTTCTAAACGAATGGCTGATATTTTAACATCCTCAGCTGAAAAACGGTAGATAATGTTAGAATTCTCTGAACTTTTTGGAATGGAAAATAGACAGACCTCATTTTTTAAAGATATGAAGTCAATAAAGTTTCATGCATCTTGTCTTTTTAAAAAATAAGATCAGTAAAATTATGTATAATTTGTTTCTTAATTATTTTTTCAAAAAAACAAATTTAGGTTATCTAAAATTAAAATTATTTTTATCATGGTAATATTTTTATAATTTTTTTAAAATAATATTATTTATTTCTTTTTCCCTATACAATCATGTATATTGTCATTTAAAATCACAATATTATTATTGGAGAAAAGAAAATTAATATTTGTAATTTAGAAAAAAATTATAAAAATACTACTAGGATGAAAATAATATCAGAAATAGGCAATTTGATCCCGTTTCTTCGATAAATGAGATTAAACATATTATACAACCTCGTTTTTTCAAGAGACAAGGTTGCTCCATTACAGTCGTCCCGTCTTTTAAAGAGACGAGATTATTATAGAAAAATCAAATTTGTCTCTTCAAAAAACAATATGATAGAAACACTACTGCAACCTCTACAATGAAAATAATATAAACAATAGGAAACTTGATCTTCGTTTCTTCAATAGATGAGATTAAGTATATTATATAACCTCGCCTCTTTAAGATAGTAGGTTGCTCCACTACAATAGCCTTATCTCTTAAAGAGACGGATTACTGTAGGAAAATCAAACCCGTCTCTTCAAGAGGCAAGGTTGATAGAAACACTACTGCAACCTCTGCTGCATTTCCTATTCGATTTCTTATTACGTAAATCAATCTGTATAATTGTAACCTGTCATAATTATTTACAATTACCTATATAAAGTAACTATTCTCAAAATCAATTAGCTATGCATCACAAATAAACAACATTCAAGCTACAACAATTCAATCATAACAAGATTCCCAAACTAATCGTTTATCATCAACATAATAGAAAACTCATGAAACATAATATATAAAATAGTTGCTCTATTACTCAATTCATTACATCAAATGTATATACAGTGTTACATACAATCATCATATATGATAAGCAAACAAATGATAAAATCTACTCTACTCTTGGATGCCTTATCTCTCTTGTTTCTGCCTAACAATTGTACGACAAAAAGACTTAGGTTGATCCAAAGCCTATTACGAATGCTCTATCGATGGATCAATCTGTGAATGTTTCGCATCCCTTTTCTTATCTCCACTATCAATACTGTTGTGGTGAAATGGAACAGGCGACTTTAAATTTTAAATTCACTCTTTATGCTCGAAATTCAAGTGTTAAACATTAAAGGTGTCATCAATCGAGAAAACCTTTCCTTCTAGAAGGATGCTTTTGCGATTTTTTTAAATTCCTTCCCTATGCTCGAACTTCAGGAGTTAGATGTTAAAGGTCTCATCACCAATTATGATCCCTCTGCATGAAATTAATATATGCCTTTTTAGCACCTAAATGTAGCTGCATGCGCTTGCTTCGGTCATTTATTTGAAATTTTTGTACTTGTAACTTTATTGTATGAGGGTAGTTTGGTCTTGTAGCAAATGCTAATATCGCTAAATAAAAAATTTAGATCTTTTTTAGTTTGCTGTTTTATTTTATTAATTATTTTATTACAGTTGGTGAAAATATTTAATGGAAAGATTAAATTGAAATGAAAGTTTACAAAAATTAGCAAGTGATTAGAAAAATAGTCTTGCCGTGTCATCACAAATAATATAAAAGAAATTAGAGGAGTTATACTTATTGTTTATATTGTATCTAGGAGGAATATACCCTGATAGATTTATTTTTATTCATATATTCCTAACTAAATTCTGACAAATACAACATGACTTAGCTAATCGCCGAGAAAAACTTGGATCAAATCTTATACGAAAAATTTATAGAAAAAATATAAAATTTATTATTAAATATTACATAAAATTATAGATTTACTTAAAAAATTAGAAATATAATATATTAAAAAATATGATAGGTATGATACGTTATATAAAAAAATTATAAATAAAATATTTAAAAACGACAAATATAATAGGTGAGTCACTTTACTCAAATTGGTCGCTATGTCACCTATATTAATAAAAGCTAATGGCACAAAATCGACATTTTACATTTTTTATTTCTTTTTCTTCTTTTTGTACGCACTTTTTTATTGTGTCGCCTGATGTTACCTCGGAAACCACAACATCGACGAAGCATCTTTTTAAATAAGGGCACATTTGTCTTTTCACCATTAGCTGTCTTGTGTCAGGTGCCTTGGCTCCCAGAACCATGCACCCATGATGCATTATTGAAAAATACAGGCTGGCTAGACATTGATGATTGTGTCCTATGTGGCTCCAGGCTCCTCTATCGGGTCCCTTAAATTTGAGCTTTCCATATCAGAAAATTTTAGAAGCTATTTACATGTTAATGGAGCAGGGCTTTAGCGAGTGAGGACTACAAGCGAGTTGAATTTTTTTTTTTTGTAAGCTCCTTGAGTTTAATGTGATGATAATTTGAATTTAATTTGTTTGTAATCAAATCAAGTTTGAGTTTGAAATACTAGAATAAATATCAAATCTGAGTTTTAAAATATTCGATTCGAGTAATTTGTAAATCTACTCGAGCTTTTTATATTTTGTATAAAAAATTATAAAACCTGTGTTTTTCTATTTTTAAATCCTATATTAATTCTTTTATTTTTCTCTTTATATCTAATGATCCACATTTATTATATTTAAGAGTAAACAAAAAATTATATTTTTATTCCCAAAATCTAACTTATTATTTAATTGAATTAATTTTTACAAAAATAATCCAGCATAACTGAGTTGAGTTTGCGCTCGTCGAGTAACAATTCAAATCAAGTTTGACCTACAAATTAAAGCTTGATCAAGTTCGGGTTCAAGTTTTGAGTTTTTTCATTTGAATCAAGTTTAAGGTTGTTATTGTAATATTTCGACTCGACTCGTTTATAATTTTATTATGAAAGTGTAAGATGTAAAAAATGAGAAAAACAAAATATATAATATTATTTTTAAAAATTTCGAAAATACCACTATAATTAAAATGATATCAATTTTGAGTAATTTAGACTTGTCATTTAAAGAGATGGATTTATTAGTAGTTTAACTCGTCTCTTTAAACAAGGAGCTAGATATAATTTTACTGAACTTATCTTTTAGAAAAACAATTTACATGTAAAATTTAACTTTATTATAAATTGATTATGTATGGTCGCCACTTAGCTTGATGTATCTTTAGCACTAATGCAAATTCGATGCGGAACAAATTATCACTACCGCCTTCTCATTGCTAGAGTGAAGCCCTGGATGAGAAGTGTTAAACAACTGGTCCTTCGAAAGCAGAAAAGGTGTTCACGTTACTTTTTGAGATAAAAGGGGGGAAAAAAAAAAAGGATATAACATCATTGCAAGTATTGTGTTTTTGCACTTTAACCTCGTAAACCTATAAGAAATCCAGCTGAACCCAACATGCCATTTTGTTTTTAATTAAGTTTCAGCTTGTTTGGAAAAAGTACACAACAAACCACGGGTTAAACTAGGCAACCGACTTAGTGTAGAATTTTCTTTGAATTGAACTAAGTTCAAAATATAAGGGCCTGTTTAGATGTTTAATTTTTTTGTGTTAGTACCTGTATCAGTATCTGTATGTTATTTATTTTATATCAATATTTTATCTGTTTAATCAATTTATGAGTAAAAATATTTATTTTTTATTGGTATATGTTATTTGCAAATAATATATATGAAAATAATAAAAATAAAATCAAAAGATAGAAAGATAAATGAAACAAATAGATTCTAAATGATAGGTTTTCAACTTTTTAAACCACACTAGAGATATTGAACAAGATGATAATTTTTTATAAGTTGATGTTACGTTCAATTTACTAGAATGAAATAGCAATTTATTTATATTATGATTAGAGATGTTTTTGAAAAAAAAAAAAAAAACAAAAGGAGAATTTTTTCATTTTAAAAATAGCTAGTCATTTGGTGAAAGGGAAGGAATATGGATTCTCCATCTATTTCATGTTATATAGAATAAAAATTTCTTATAGTAAAATGTTAGGCAAATTAAATAAGAGAATAACTATTCTGCAGTAAATAAAAGTAGAGTACTAATTTCATTCTTATCAACCAAATGTAACATGTGTGTAAAAAAGAATGAGAAAATAAAGGAGGATTCATGCAAAAATGCACACAAACAAGTAACTTAAGTGTTAACTTAATCATTATGATGTATCAAAACTATCAAAGGAGCCATAACCCTTGATAAAATGAATCCTAAGTATTACATTGTTGATCTAGACCACATAACACAAAGTAATATATCTCAATTATCAAATAATGTACTCTTTTGAGCTAAGACACCAATTTTTATTTTTATTTTTTTATTTTTTGCAACTTCTTGTGAGATGATCTTTGCAAAATTTTATAGAAAAAGCTGTTTAAACTTGTTGAAATAGTCTTTCAAACTTGTTATCTCTATAAAACACCTTTTACATTTAGGTAGTCTCTATTTAAATCTGCTCAACAAGTCGTTTGAACTAATTTTCTCTTTACTAAAAAAAAAAAAAAAAAAAAGAAAAAAAACTAGTTGCTTTCAGAGAGATTTTTCAAAGTTATTAGCAATTTCTTCGGACTTATTACTTTGTCTTGATTTGCTCAGCAAGTCATTCTAATTTGTTGCCTCCGATAAACATTTTTTCACTCTTTTCTTTGACAAAATTGCGATGAACATTTAAATTAATGTCATAGTTGGCAATCTATTTTAACGTTGTGTTTGTCCTCCTCCTTTGTCTCGAGTCTCATTGTTCATTCCACTTTTTCGCTGGTTCGCAATAATTCAATAATAAGATAATAATATTGAGTCGGGGAAACAAATTTAATGGTCCTTTTTCGATATGCATGCAGCTGTCGTCTGCGAGAATCGATATGGGTAAGCGTTAATATATGCCACATTTTTTCAATATGCATTTATTAGTAGGTCTGTGAGAAGTTGAATAAGAAAATATTTTGAAAAATGCTTTCCATGCAACTATCATCTTTACATTGTTGCAATATTAATCAAGAAATAGCTGAGAAAGGATTTAATAAATATTATATGCTAGGTGTTATATTAAACATGTGCAAAACATGGATGATAATTGTGTAATGTCCTAACTTGCAATTAGATGCTAGATTAATACCAATCCGAAACTAAAAAGAGATGATAGGTTTAGTGGTGATACCAATTAGATGGCATACCAACACCAACCTCAAACTCTCATAACTCCAATGGTGATGAGGTACTGGACCATCATTAACCTTAGAAAAGGTAAGATGGTGATAAGGTATCAGGTCAACACTCACTTTAAATTAAGAAATAGTTATACAAACAAATTATGTGATAAATCTAAACTAAGAAAAGAATCACTTTTTACTAGTAATCTTAAAATCACCAAACCCTAAAATAGATACTATTGATATTAAAAAGAAAAAAAAAAAAAACTAAGTAACTAAATCACCTAAAGAAGTTATATTAATTAGGCTTTACAATGAATACTTCTAAATATTCATCATAAGTCAAAATTAGAAGTTGTTAATCAATTATTAGGTGACATAAAAATTAATGAAATAATATAAAATATTCACTTTACTTAGGCTTAGATTAGATTATATATATATTATATATATATATAGGAACATTGGTATAAAAGGACTATTTTACTTCTTACATGTGAATAATTAAATTTCTAAATGGAAAAATAATAAAATCATGACTAAATAATAATTAATAAGGAAATATTTTACAAAGGCATTGAGTATCAAATAAAGGGTACCATCACAAATTAGTAATATTTAATATATGTATGCCTTTATGAATTGAGATATTCTATAAAAGTAGTATTGGAGTACCAAACAAAGATAAAATAAAATACAAATGGCATAAACATGCCTCAACACATCACTATTATTTATCTAAAATTGGGAAAAATAAAATAATAAAATATCTAGAAATTAGAAATATTAAAGAATTCTAGATTTTTATTTTAAAATTATTAAAAATAGTAAACTTGTTCAAAAATTAGGAAACTTGCCCAAGGCATGTATAAAGTAAGAGGAACCCAAAAAAAATTTCATGAAATAAAATTGACAAATGGCATTAATTTAAACACCTAAACCCCTATAAATACCATATCTTTTCTTTAGAAATTCACACAGTTCACCTTGAGCATCATAAAATCGCCAACATTTGTAGATTGACACTAAAAATTCCCCTCTATCTTGCCAATAAGGAGATGGAGCATGGTTGTGGCCGAAGCTAGTGGTTCTGGTAGCGGTTGTGCAGAAATTGCAAGAATTTTATTGAAGTCATTTTACTTCTTTCGCAAAATCCTTTTATAGATAAACTCTACATAATATTAGCTACTCTCATAAAAATTTCAAGATTTCTCTTACTGATTTATTATTTTTAATAATTAGTTTAATATATGATCAGTATAAATAATATTAATTAGTGTATACTTTATATGTTAAAATATTGTAAAATTATTCTATTATGCATGAAACTTTTTAACCACTTTCTAAATGCACCTTATAAAGCTTAGATATTTACTTTATCAAGTTATAACATATACTACTATTTTCTATAATTAAGCTATTAATTATAAACTACCTTATATATGGTGTTACATATATATATATATATATATAACTAAATTATCCTAGCCATTTACTACCTTTAATATATACTGTCAAAGAACTCATAATTAATACTAAAGAATAATAAACCCCAAGATTAGCTTAAACTAATTTTTACAATTATAGAGAAAATGGTAAAAAATTATGTTCTCAATATTTATAAGCTTTATATTAAACAACAATTTAACTACTACTTACATAGTATAAAGGGACACTTATACTTATAATTAGACTCTGCAATAACTTAAAAAATTAATATTTAGGATTATACAACTTAGTTAACATACATTTACTTATTCCTCATCATTGGTAATTATTGGAGTATCATGAGAGGAGGTTAATCCACTGCGATCATGGTAACTTGTTCTTTATATGGTAATTGTAAAAAGGGATATTATTTACATTATAATTGTTTGTGCGTGTAATTTAGTCATAACATATGTGTGGTTGATTAACTTTGTTTGATATTGGATGTTTACTTATCCTATTTTATTAGTGTAAACTATTTGTTTAATCGCCTAAGTAAAAATATGTCATTAAGAATATATTGAAAATAACAATAGATCATGCATGGCATATCACATTTTGCATTCTTACTTCCACCAGATACCGATCATGAAGGTGAGAAAATAGCTATGTTTCTTCCTGTAACCCATATTGAACTGAGTGACCAAAAAGGGGGTCGCAATATGGCTTAAGAGCTATTAGTGGATAGTCTAAGATGGATTTTGGGAGAGCAGCGGTCCATTGCACATTCCTGGATTTGATGGAAGACGTAATTACACCAAACCCCCTGAAGCCTAAATTAGAGTGGGGTTAGTTTCTCTAATCTCGTGATGTACCGATCAAAATCAAGTGGATGACATCTTGATTGACTGCACCATTCACTCTAATAATAACAATGATTGTGATTTTTCCTATAATGTCTACAATTATCCTTTTTATATCCCCTTACTGAGTTATGGTTATATGCTCATACCTTAATCAACTTTTTATAGAAAATGCAAGATTCCATGGGAAGTATCAGGACTAGTTCCAATAGATGGAAGATGGGAAGAATAGGGATCATGCAAGGAAAGTTGAAATTGTATTATTGTAAAGGTATAGATAAAGTATACTTCTTAATATTATTTGTATTTCAATTTATCGGCCATCACTTAACAACTGATAATAGATTGGTTTACTGAGATAAGCTTTATATATTCTACTTGCTAATGATAGTTAAGGCCACTCATTATTATTTTCACTTAAAATGTACGACATGACTATCTTAATTAGGTTAATGGGATGTGAGAAATTGTATTAGAAATTATAATAAAAAATTTCTTAAAAACTATTATTTGCTTTATCTTGTTTGTCAAAATTTTATGCATCACATATCAATACAAATGTTATATTTTATAGGTATTAAATCTTTTTTCAAAAATCCCCTATCATGTTATGATTATTCTATTTGATGGAATTTTTTTCATAATATCCAAAACGATATTTCATTTGCATTTCAACCAATTATAAATCTATATATAAGAAGATTAAACAACTAAATATGAGCTTTTTGTTTTACCTTTTTCTACCATCTATAAAACAGAATCTTAATCATTAGAATGACTAAATTATACATAATAAAATTTTAATATTTTTGAGTAAATTCATTTAAGATATCAAATCTTCAAGTGGCTACTATAAAAATCAATGCTTCACAAAGTAAGTCAAACAAATTATTCGTTGAGGATAATTGAGGATGCTTAAAAATTATTTAAATGTTGATATATTAAATAAATTTTTCGAAATGTCGATATGTTGTTTGACTCGCATTACAAACCATTAATTTTCTTTTAATTGTTTGAGACATTGATATCTTAAATAAATTATTTCTAATATTGATAATTTATAATATAATTTATTCTTTTTTCAATTGTTACATGTTAATTTCTAATTGATTAGTATATCCTAGAAATTGCAGAGTAGATGTGGATCTAACTCATTGAAATATCCCAAAAAATTCTTATAAAATAAATATATATAATAAAATCAATAGACAATAACAATTATATAGAAAAATATACTAAAAGTAATCAATAGCAATAATAATAGTGTTACACGAGCTGAATCTAGGCTGGTAGAGAGAGCTCCTGCAAACACCAAAAGATAGGTTAAAGGGACGTCAGGGTTGCCCGACGTCCCACTCCAATGCTTAAGTTAGTCTATGGGGGAGAGTAAGGCTTATGCAAACAGAATGTCAGATAAGTTGCTTTTATATCTACACTCTTATGTTTTTCCATTCCCTTTCCTTTTCCTTCTATGTTTTTGTCCCAGCTTTTTGGTGGAAAGGGGGTTTATAGGGTTTTAGGATCATACCAAGATACCTTGTACAAAGCCTTGTACTAGGTACGGAAGTGGCACTCGAATTGAAGGACCTGACTTCGTAGAGTATGGCCGAGCTGTTGATGTTTCCCCGGTCATGAGATGTGACTAAGATGTGTGTTATAATGGAGGAAGATGGGGATCCAAAGTCAAAACAGGTTGAAGACGAGCTGACTAACCCAACGACCTGATTTACTAGAGGAGGTGTCCCGAGGTGAGGAGGTGAGTCTTGTATCTCCATGTGTATTGAGGTGTTACGCTCTTTAACAATTCCGGTATTGAGATGGACCGAGCTGTTGCTTCCAAGGGCTGTTAAGGGCAAGGGTTCCGTGGGCCCAAAAGACCAAGTGGGCCTTCAACATTTGTCCTCCAACAACCCCTCCCCCCTCCCCCCCCCCCCCCCCCCCCCCCCCCCCCCCCGTCATTATGAGAGAAAAGAGAGTGTACACCTGTGAGGTTGTTGGCTTCAATTAGTTCATCTTGGAGCGAGCTGCACTTTTCCATTTGAGTTACATCCCCCACTTAGTGATATCTCATTATGAAAACCGTTAGATTTTTCGGTGGAGTGTTGTACCTAACACACTTCGCAGTATCCGAGGGAGTACGATGTTTTCGAAGGGATCTATGAATTTGAAGGGTCTTGACAATAATTGCGTCTGCTTCTGATAACTACGGCCATTAGTCATGATGTTAAAGCCTTAATGCTTGCTCATAAGTTTCGCGGAATTGGGCCGTTGCGCTATCTTCATTCTTCTCTAAATACCAATTTTTTGTAAGGATTTCTTAACAACATTTTCCACATTTCATTAAGAGATTTTCCAAACACCTTTCTTATCTTTAGTCCATAAGCATTTTCTTTAGCAACATCAAGCTTAGGTACTTCTGCTACCTAATCCTTTTCACATGACTCAGCCACAGGGTTCAATGGTTTACCCATGAGGTGAGGATTGAAGAGGAGATACCACTTCGCAGTAAAGTGATCAAAGTCAAGTGACAGGTGTAGGTCAAAGACTAGAGGATCAGCTCCTATCAATGACCGTGAGGAGAGGCCAGGCAGGTCTCCAATGTCGGTAACAAGGCACCCTGGTGCTTATGATGTGATTTCTATGTTAGTTGGCCAGCAAGGTGTATCAAAGTTTAGAAGATGCATATGCTTCTTACGGCCTTGAGAAAACGAAGGTTGTTCCTTGTATTCGAAGGCGATGTGAGGTGACGGCCTCGAGGGTGATCGCCCAAATGGGATCCACTGTAAGCGATCAAAGGAGATCACAACTATATTTGAGTAGGAGATGTATGATGCTCCTCAGGAATGGGTGATTATGAAGCCTAAGAAGTTGGATCGCATGTGCCTCCTTGGTAGTTATTAGTTCACTTTATACAAGAAGGCATTCGAGTTTGGGCTAAGGATGCCTTTCTCTCATTTTCAAAAGGAGTTTTTTTAATTATCATTGTTTGTGCCTGGCCTAATTGTTGCCTAATATTTAGTAGATACTGGTGGCCTTCGAGGCCATCTGTCTCAGCATCTCAGTACAACCTACCTCAATCTTATTTCGACAATTTTTCCTTTACAAAAGCTCATTAGAGGGATATTGGTACTTTGCCAAGCAGCTTAAGTGTCCCCAGCTTCTTACTAGGCTCATTAGCTTGAACGGGTTTGATTAGAAACATAATTTCTGGATAATCAGGATGGAGATGATGTGCAACGAAGTTTTGATTTCTGGGTTGAGTGGTGCAAGCCCATTCATCATGAGAAGCCCGAACACTTAATGGCGCATGATGTTGACAGTTGGTGGTGTTGGAAGGTGCTCTGCAATCGTGAGGTGGAAAGCTATATGATGTTACACTTATCGTGAAAAACTTTATGAGAGGAGGTCGATTACCGATGGAGATACGACATAGTTATTCATGCGATCGACCTGTCTCTCTCTCTCCCCCCATTGCCAAATCACCTGTCGAGTCAAGGTCTAGGGAAAGGCTTTCTATGCAGTCAAGGAGTACGAGCTATTGAACTTGGTTGGGCAGGTGTTTTATTGTTATTTTGACTTGTTTATTTTTTTTGCAGAGCCGGCAATGATTGTGGTCAACGTAGCTGATGTTCTTACCAGTCCTTCGAAGAAGCGAAGAGGCTGTCGATAAGAAAATGAGAGCTGAGAAGTGACCTGTGGAGGTTGAGGGTCCCATCATCGAGATCGGTTTTAGAGTAATTGATGTGGATGAGAAGGGGCAAAGAGCTAAAGATAGGGCTTTTAAAGTTAGAGGTGCCACGAGTGATGTTGATGGAGGTGATGTTGGGGTTAGAGATGTCGACACTAATGTTGGTGTTGGTGAGAGGGATGCTATTTTGGTGAGTTCGCCACGTTTGGCTCTACCTCGGAGGAACGTGGTTTGACTCAACTGTCCCCCATGTCAGCTTGAGGTTGTGCTGGTCCTGTTTAGTCTGGGAGGTCACTGGGAGTAATAATGCTAGCACAAAAGGTTGGACGCTGGTCTGAAGTCATGAAAGTTAGCCCAGGAGGGGTGTCATTGGTGGTCCACTTGATTTTATTGAGAGGAAAGTGTTAAAGTGGGGCAATGTTATGGTGGATTGGTCTTGCTTCAACGAGGTTGGTCATCTGGAGGATAGGAAGAGATTGAGGACATTATATGATAGTTTGTCTTTGATGGATTTTGCTGTAAATTTTTCTACCCGAAAGACTTTATGATGTAATGATGTTGTTGTGTTTGTTAGGTTTTGTAGGTAAATCAAACTGTGTTATTTTTAAGGAGCTGTGCTAAATATTCTTCCTTTTCTATAGGCTCTGGTAACTATTACCGAGGCCTTTCAGTTATTGATGGAGAATCGCGGGGTGGGATGTTCTGTTTTTGTTACCCCCTCCCTTTTCTTTTATTTTTATGTTTGACATGGCATTTGTTCGGATAGGGTGCTGTAGAGCTTGAGGCTCAACAAGCGAGCTTGGAGAGGGAACTTGCTGAAGTGAAGCAGAATGAGGTGCAATTGAAGAGCGAGTTGATGGCTTTAACCAACGAGCATGATAGGTTACATATCGATATGGAAGACAAAATCGTACATACACAGTCTGATGTGGTTCAGGTGAGGAGAAGGCAATTGATCACAGAGACGATGGCAAGCGAGTTTGAAGGTAAATGGAGGTGTGTGAAGGAGGAGTGGGATAAGTTTTTTGGCATGGTGAACGACATGGAGGTTGCAATGACGAGGCAGAGAAGATAAATTGAGCTCACCATATAGGAGAAGGGGAGCTGTTGGAGAGTTTGTAGTCATTGAAACGAGACTGTGAGAAGCTAAAGGTAATGCTGTAGCATTTTTCATCATGTTATGTGTCATTGTTGTGTTGTCTTTGGTTTGACTTGATGTGTCATTGTTGTTGTAGGGTCGCATTTTGGATCTGCAAAGTAGTCGATTGATTCCTGAGATAACCAAGACGTAGGTATTATCTAAGCTGTTTAAGAGCACCGAGTGGAAGAAGGTCCAAGTCAACCTCGTCCAACATATAGCTAAGGCTGTGTTGATTATGGGACTTGAGAAGGTGAAGCTGTGGGTGCCTCCAAGGCCATAGTTAGGGGCTTGATCAGGGGACCTTATTGTTGGGGGCTTCTAACATCGTTGCTAGGCATCAGGGCGAGGGTCCTTATGAGAAGCAGGTCGAGGTCAATCCTATTAAAGGACCAATCAGGGGTGTCGGTATTGTTCCTCAGCTCGTTACAAGTGACGAGATTTTTGGTATCTGCGGTGAATGATATGAGTTTTCAAGTTTTTAGCCTCTGTTTTTGGTTCATTCTACTATGATCAAAGGATTTTTTTTAGGTCATTATTGTAATCTAAGCTGATGTATGGTTCCTCTATCAATGAATTTGTTGTTTCTTTCTCTTGTTGTCTACATTTTTGTTCAATAATTGGAGTTTCCCTTTGCTGTCTTGTTGACTTTGATTGGTTGTCTCGACTTCGTTTTCATTGGGTCGCTTTGTTTAGTTTTTGTAGCATTTTTCTAAGACTAACTATAGGTCTACAGGTACAACTTTCTCAAGCGGATGATGGTATTTTGTTGAGAGGGTTACGTGTATCAGAAAAAATTTTCCTTATGGTGTTTGTAGATTCCCTAAGCACAATCAAACAATAAGGGTGAGCTGTGTTCGGATCTTTGAAGTTTGGTGGCATTGAATGTTGGGTCTATTAGAGCTTTTTTGCCCTATATGTAAATGTGAGTTATTTCTTTACAGCAATGTCCTTGTTTGCTTATATTGACGTTATAGAGTTTACATTAGTCATACATTTGGAAAAGTCATGAGGAGTCATGAAAGATACCTTTACTGTGCTTCAATGGCTTAAGAGGTCGTACCTATAGGGGCTTTATTGGTCAAAGTGTCAAGGCAGTCTTGCTATCCTATTTAGATGGGTTGGAAGTCTTACGGTCCCTGTTTATGCGAACCAGTCGTCAAAGTCGTGTAGTGTGTTGGGCGTATTGCCCAGCACCTACTTCCTCTTTCTGTCTTAGCTGTTTGGTCTGGGGCCGTGATTCTCTTCTACGGTTCTTGAAACCAAATTACCACTAGCAGTCACTCTTAGGTCGACCATGGTGACTATGATAGCACCTTGTGCATAAACAAAGGCCCACCTTCATTAAAGGACCTAGGACGACGTCATCATGGAGAGGCTATCCGACTCCTTTTCTTCATTTCCAATCAATCTCATGTGCCATCCTTGATTGAAAATGGAGGGTATTGGAGATGAGAGGTGATGATCTCCTCTTTAAGCCCAACTTCATGTTATCATATTGGTCGACGGCTTAATGCGTGAGTGGACTTCAGTCCCTGTTATCCTGGCAGTGCTAAGCTTTGCTCTAGCTGAGATTCACTATCATTGTTTGATGGACAAGCTTAGGTCAGTGGACAGGGAAGTGAAGTCATGATCGGCCCAAATCCATACGAGGACTTTTTTTATGGATAAGCCCTGATCGAGCTGTGATCGGGTGGTTATAGGAGACTTTTCTAACTTAAGGTTCAGATCCTAGTCGGGACCCCTAAAATCATAGTTGAGTTTAGCTCGAAGAAGCTCGTATTATACTAGTCGGGATTCCAAAAAATTATCCTGGCCATGATGCTAGTAAAAACTACTGGAATAATGTTGTTTAATGAAATCAATGAGTAATTGTTTGTGACCTTGACTTCTTGTATAGTTGGTTGTATTTTCATTTTTCTTGTTTTCTTTTATTTCCTCCAAACCCATTGCTTTTAACTTTCTACAGACGAAGTCTTCGGGGAGAAAAATTTTGTGCTTGACCTTCTTATCATAGTATCGCATTGCTCGCTATTGATATGCAATGATTCTTTTGCTTATTGTGTCTCGAGTTTCGTTGATGGTGTCAAGTTCAGCTTGGAGACCAACTTCTTTGACTAATTTACTATAAGAGGCTACTCAGATACTGTGTAGTTCCAATTCGATAAGCAAAATGGCCTCGGAACCAAAAGCGAGGCGGAAGGGAGTCTCATCGGTGGTGCGCATTAGGTGATGCAGTATCCCCATAAAATAATGGGTAGCTCGTCTGTCCATTTCCCACTCTATTGATCTATCCTAGCTATGAGGCTCTAAATGATGGTTTTATTGATTGCCTCGACCTGACCGTTAGTACACGAGTGCGCAATGGAGATGTAGCGAAGCGTAATGCCATACTTGGCATAGAATTCGTTGATTATCATGGAGTTGAATTGTCTTCTATTGTCCATGACTATGGAGTGTGAAACTCCGAATCTAATAATGATGTTATTGTAGATGAAATGTTGGACAATCGCGTCCGTGACCTTTGCCACCGCTTCAGCTTCCACCCATTTGGTGAAGTAATCACCCCCTCCTATAATGAATTTCCTTTGCCTTGTAGACAGGGGCAATCCCCACATAGCGAATGGCCACAGACTGATGAGGCATAGTAGGTTAATACTTGGGGTGTGGTGATGGAAGGGATCTTTTGGCATCGACCGCACTATTGGACGAATTCTTTTGCATCATTCTTCATGGTCATCCAAAACTAGTTGGCCCGCACAAGTCGGGTGTGTAGTGATTGAACTTTGACGTGATTGCTGCATTCGCTGGTGTGGAGTTCTTTAAGAACTTATTGTGCCTCTTGTAGTTGTAAACATCGGAGAAAGGGGAAGCTAAAACTCCTTTTATACAGAATCCCGTTGATAAGAGTATAGTTGGCTACTAAGCACATCAATCTTTGGGCTTTTATTTGTTTGAGGGAAGGGTATTGTCTTTAAGGTAGTTTTCTATCGGTATTATCCAATTCAAGGGTAGCGCCTCACACTATAGGTCAAGTACCTCATGGGACCGTGCTGCTGTAGACTTTTCGGGTTAGGAATTCAATGAATATCTTTTCCTTGATTTTTCTTTGGTCAGGGGATATCATTGATGCCAACTTCGAAAGTTTGTCGATGTCAACATTGTCAGTCCTTAGTATCTTAACTATGTCCCACGAGGGTAGGTTCCTCGTAAGAGATCAAACCGCTTCCGAATATCCTGCCATGTCTTCACTCTTGGCCTTGTACTAACCGTTAACTTGTTGAACCACAAACTAGGAGTCTGAGAAGATTTTGAGGTCCTTTACTTCTACTCCAATAGCTGTGATCTACATACTGTTTTATTTGACCTCGTCGTATGGTGTCTTCTATGGCACTTTTAAGCTGCCAACAATTGCTTGTATCATGCTCATGATCTTGGTGATACTTGTAGTATTCCTTGGAGTCTTTTCGTGATGGACTTGGTCTCATCAGAGGTGATGGCAGTAAAAGGCCTTAGTTCCTTATCTCAAGAAATACATTATGTACAGGTAGTTTGAGGGGAATGAACTTATCGTACATTGGAGAGAGTCTCCACTTTTCGCCATCTTTAGGACCTATATTTTTGTTGACTCGATTGGAGTCGCGGTGATCTCTTGGTTGATTCCTTTCCCAAGAAATATTGTTGTAAGCTTGGACTTGGCTAATTGATTTTCAGCCTCTCTTCGGTTGTTGGATATACTTTTGGGCTTTCTCCCTTAACTTACTCCAGCATGGTAAGCTAGCATTTGGAGAGGGAGTCGAAGAATGGACTTTAAGTGAGAACTCCTTGTTTGATGGCTTATAGAGCTACACCTTAGTTAAAATTCGGGATTTTTACCAGATAGTCCTGTAAGGGTTCGTTAGTCCTTTTTTGCATCGTGTACAGGTAGGAAGCAATTTTTTTCTGGTAGCTTGCTCGCCATCAAATAGGCAACAATGAGGTTAGTGAGTTGAGATATGTAACCCACCGTGTTCGGTTTTGAGCTTGTTAAAGCAAACCCTAGCCACAACTCAAAAAGTGGTAGGGAAAGCCTTAGACCATATAGCATCTGAAAAGTTGTGTATTGCCATAGTGGATTAGAATTGGGCAATATGGTCTTTTGGGTCTATCATTCCATCATATTATTATAGGGTAGGCAACCTTGCTCCTATAAGAAGCACTTCAAATTGGATTTTGAGCACGAAGTGCGTCTTGACTGTTCGTACTTTAACAGCGGGCTCACCCGTGAATCCCTCTTTGATGGTAGATAATCTCCTCATCATGTTGTGTATCTCCTCTAGGGAGCATTCCCTATGGAACCGAGCTGTGTGTCTTTTGGGATAGGAGTGGAGGTATCCCTCCCGTGATCTCGACCTAGGAGGGGATCCGTCGAATTTTCTTTCTTAGGTTGATAATTGTCAACCTAGTGTTGGGCAGTGGCTCAAGCTTGACTGTTGTGAGGTAGTATGCGCTTGTGATGTACTGTTAGCAACTTTTGTCCAGCTACGCGAGGCACAAGCCCCTCGATGAGAATTTTTAGGATGGGTTGGAGCTGTAAGACTGTTCTTTAGCGAAAGCTCTGCCTTGGGGAGCCTGTAATACTCTCATGATTGTGCCAGGGCCACTCCTCCCTACGTCTAAGTGATGATCGAACTAGGGAAACACTCCTATGTGCACTAGCGACACGTTCTTCTAAATGCAAATCCTTTAGTCTCTCTAACTTCGTTATTCTGGCTTGTAAAAGGGCATTTGATCGTTCATTCTCTATGTTTCGGTGTACTACATGTTTGCTTAAGTGTTCCAGCTCTAGAATCTGACCCTTATTTATGTAGTTAAGATTTGTGGCAATGGCTAGACCATGATGGGGCATCTCAGTAGCCTCTCTATCAACATGGTAAGATATGGGAGGTAAGGGAGCATAATTACCCTGATTCCTGCTTCATTGTAGCCTAGGCATTATAGGAAAGTGGTATTGTTGGTTAGGGCTTTAGAAGGGTTTTGTCGGAAAGAGGGAACAGGGGGGTGTTTAGTGGTTCGCTTCCTACACATGGCGCCAAAATATTGCACAAGCTAAATTTAGGTGATGATCGAGCTAGGGAAACACTCCTATGCGCTAGAGGTGCGCTATTCTAAATGCAAATCCTTTAACCCCTCTAACTCCGTTATTCTAGCTTGTAAAAGGGCATTCGACCATTCATTTTCTATGCTTCGGTGTACTAAATGCTTGCATAAGTGTTTCAGCTCCAGAATCCGACCCTCATCTTTGTAGCCAGGATCCGTGGCAATGGCCGGACCATGACGGGGCATTTCAGAAGCCTCCCCATCAACAGGGTAAGATACGAGTGGCAAGGGAGCATAATCACCCTGATTCTTGATTTGCTGTAGCCTAGGCATTACAAGAAAGTGGTTTTGTTGGTTAGGGCTTTAGAAAGGTTTTTCAAAAAGAGGGAACAAAGGGGTGTTTAGTGGTTTGCTTTCTACAGATGGTGCCAAAATGTTGAACAAGCTGAATCTGAGTTGGTAGAGAGTGCTCCTGCAAACACCAAAAGCTAAGTCAGAGGAACGTTGGGGGGTGCCCAGCATCACCTATTTGATGCCTAAGTTAGTTTGTGGGGGAAAGTAAGGCTTCTACAAATAGAATGTCCGATAAGTTGCTTTTCTGTCTGTACTCTGATGTTTTTTTTTGTTTCTTTTCCTTTTCCTTCTGTGTTTTTGTCCCTTCCTTTCCAAGAAAGCAAGAAGATAGGGTGGGTACAGGGAGAATAGGTATATATAGGGTTTTAGGATCATACCAGGATACCTAGTATGAACCATTGTACAGGTACGGACGTGGCACTCGAATTGGAGGACCTGACTTCGTGGAGTGTGGCTGAGCTATTAATGTCCCCTCAGTCAAGAAATGTGACTAGGACATGTGTTGCAATGGAGGAAGATGGGGATCCAAGGTCAAGGACAAGCTGACTGACGTAACAACCTGATTAGCTCGGGGAGATGTCCTGAGGGTGAGTCTTGTATCACCATGTGTAGTTGAGGTGTTACGCTCTTTGACAATTTCGATATTGAGATGGACCAAGCTGCTACTTCCGTGGGCTGTCGAAGGTAAGGATTCCTAGGCTCAAAAGATCAAATGGGCCTAGGGCTATATTTTATTATCAAAAAATAGTTTTCAATAAATATTATTAAGTTTAATTAGTGAAATAATGTGTTCGGGTTAATCATACCTTAGCACAATAGTTTGTTATATAATGTAAATGTGAAAATACAAAAGTATCCTTTTAAACTAAATATTCTGAAACCCCCAAAACCCCCCCACCCCCCAACGCGCGAAGGTGGAGCATATATATCATATGCTCTTAGCTTATTACATATATGATTTACTTGAACCCCCTATAGTGACTTAGTAAATAAATCAGTAAGTTGATCTTCTGATCTAACATAAGTTATCCTAATCTCCTTATTCAACAATTTTTTACGAACAAAGGCAGTCAATTTCAATATACCTTGTGCATTCATGAAGCACTGGATTTGATGTTATGTGCATCACTGCTTGATTATCACATTAAGTTTCATCGATTGTGACTGTGGAAATCCAATTTCTTCAGCCAAATGTTTAAACCAAAGTAATTTACAAGTTATATATGCCATTGCTCTATATTCAGATTCTGCACTTGATCGTATTACCACTATCTATTTCTTGCTCTTCCATGACACAAGATTACTACCAATAAATACGTAATATCCTGTAGTCGACCTTCTATCTAATGGTAAACATGCCCAATCAACATCTATATATCCAACAACATGCACATGTCCATGATCTTTATATAAAAAATCTCGACCTAGAGATCCTTTAGGATAATGTAGAATACAAATCACAATATTCCAATGACCAGTATGAGGTGAGCTCATGAATTAACTACCATACTGATTGCAATTGATATATCAAGGTGTGTCATTGTAAGGTAATTAAGCTTACCAACTAACCTTTTGTATTTTTCTAGATCATCAAGTATCTCTCCCTCATTAGGTAAGAGTTTGACATTAGGATCCATAGGTGAATTAGCTAGTTTTGCTCTAGTTAAACTAGTATTAGATAATAAATCAAGTACATACTTCTGCTGGGAGAGATATATACCTTGCTTAGAGTGAGCAACTTCAATTTCAAGGAAATATTTCAAACTACCCATGTCTTTAGTTTAGAATTTCTGCTGTAAGAAATCTTTCAATTGCTTAATGCCATCATGATCATCTCTTGAAATCACAATTTCCTCGACATACATTACCAATATAATTTTTTTACCATCATACCGTTGATAAAATATATAATGATTTGAATTAAACCTACAAAGACCAAATTGCATTACAATTGAATCGAATCTACCAAACTAGGCACATCGAGATTGTTTAAGCCCATATAATGATTTTTTAAGCGACAAACTAATCCTATCTCCCCCTAAACAACAATACCTAGTGGTTATTCTAGACATACCTCTTCCTCAAGATCACCATGGGGGAAGACATTTTTAATGTCTAGTTAATGTAAAGGCTAATAATAAGTAGTAGCAAGTGATATGAGAAGACGAATTGAAGTAATCTCATCTACTAACAACCCAATAATCTATACCATAGATATGACTATAGCCTTTAGCAATTAGAAAAGCCTTTAGTCGATCAATAATACCATCAGTAAAACTTTCATAGAAAATACCCATCGACATCCAATTGTTGATTTACCACTAGGAAGAGATACAAGATCCTATATGTTATTATCATAAAGAGTAGAAAATTCTTCTTCCATAGCAGTCAGCCAGCTAGGATGAACTAAAGCTTCTGAAATAGAGTTTAGAATAGAGATTGTGGGCAGTGATGCAATAAAAGATGCATAAGACGTGGGAGAGAAAATAATATTGAAGAACGTTAGAAAGTGGATGACGAATAGATCGTTTACCTTTCTTAATGCAATTGGAAGATCAAGATCTGTTGAAGAAGGATTTGAGTATGGTAGAGAAGTTGGTAGAGATGAAGAGTCCTCTGGGCTAATAGTTGTCAAGGAAAATAAACTTGCATATCTGGCTTGTTAAGATGAGGGAACCCAAGAGATTGGTAAAGTATTAGAAGTACTTCTCAGGATGGCATGACAGAAGAGGTACCATCAAGACGATAGTATGATGCAAAGGCATTTTCAACCGTAGTCAAGTCAGAAGAAGATGAAAAAGGCACAC